>JANAVB010009000.1:1582258-1854758 GCA_029216955.1 Iris pallida | reverse complement strand
TTGTTTTCCCTGTATCTTTCTCTAAGGCTGTGTTTGAAAATATTTTCATATACCTTAGGGTGCAGATAAGATAATCTATGCTGATCACAAATTTTCTACCAATGTGTATGGTTGGATAGCTTATATTTTGTATGGAATTATTTTCCAAAAGATTGTCAATTTGATCCAATTTCCATATTTGATAGCTTTTTTTCTTTCTTTCATGGAAATGGTTGTGTTCAGTGCAGGAAAGGAAAAGAAAATGAAACAATGTAAATTTCATCCCATTTCTACACTAAACACTTTATTTCTCTCTCTCTCTCTCTCTCTCTTAACAACCAAACACCAATTATCATTTAAGAAACAATCAGTTACTCTAAGATGTGAAGAAAACATATAAATTTAACGTTTGCAGCATGATTTATGAATGAAG
Source organism: Iris pallida (assembly GCA_029216955.1). Classification (NCBI taxonomy): domain Eukaryota; kingdom Viridiplantae; phylum Streptophyta; class Magnoliopsida; order Asparagales; family Iridaceae; genus Iris; species Iris pallida. Next base: position 1,854,346 of record JANAVB010009000.1, on the reverse strand, counting down.
AAATTGGCATCCAAAAAAAATGAATGAAGAAATTAAGATTCATAAAATGCATCCTCGTAGATGTCAAACTATATTTGACCGTACTTGTAAAAGATAAGATGCTTGTAACTGACAGTTCCGGCTGATACTTTGTATTAAGTTATTATTATAATACTGTACTGAACATACATAACCATCTGAACATTATAGTACATGCATCCATAGCCAATGGGCAGAAAAGCCATATTTCTACTAGGAAAACATAACCAAAAGGAGCAAGGGAGATGATATTGCAGAAAACATGACTATGTTGGTGGCCGACCAAACTATCCAGAGCCAGTACCAGTACATACATATGTATACATATGATGTACATATTCAACATGCAAAGCATGCTTTGTTAGAATATGATGCAGAAAGAAAAAAGAAAAACAGTCAAAAAAGGCAGCACTGCCGTTTCTCTGCCTTCTTCCCAAAGTAGCCCCTACAGAGAGTTGTTTGGTAACAGCAAAGGCACCAATATGGAATGATATTTCAGCCTCGACTCCTGAAGTATGTTCCAAGTCTTCACTCTTCTTCACCAATCACCATCATGTGAACAAAAATAAGCACACACATATATATAAATAAAATAAAATAAAATAAATAAAATATGTGCTTATATTCTGCAACAAATAAACAGAGTGGACCAAGGTCATCAGTCCAAATATACCACCAACAGTTTTTACCAACTCCTCTTCCATTTGATCAGAGAATGATGCATCAACTGATCATAACTGCCACACCTCAGTTTCTTTCCAGGCATTGTCTGCGACCATACATTGTAATGACATCACATTTCAACTCTATGGTTCCATACTATACTTCTCCTCTGGCGGAGCTGAAAGTTTTTTCTGCGCATTAGCCAATAGTAATACCATATCAATGATGATATAACAAACTCAGATACATATAATCATCCCTCACCTGCACATTTTAGTCTCCTCTCTGTCAAGAGAACATTTATCTGTATACAAGAGCAACTCTACTCAATCGCCCACCCTGACCCTGTGACAGGTGGGCCATGAACGACTGAAGGGTTATTTCCAATTCAATAAACCCCTGTTTTGTGATGCAATAGAATCTTCAATAGGAAAAGACGGGGAAACTAGTAGATACCAAGGCTGAATATGTAGTTACTGTAGGGTAAAGTTGTCCAAGCCGGAACCGCTCTCTTGGGAATCAAATTTCACACAGAACTCACCAAAACAAACCACCTTAAAGTTCAGTCAAAGATAATATTTCCTCACTTTATTATGCTCTCCTATCACAAGATTGAGGCCAAATGCAGCATCACAAGTGTGGTTGGTCTAAAGGAAGCTTATTCCAAAGCAAGCCTAACCGATAACAGGAAGCCAATAAAGAGATTCAAAATACAAAAATAAACTATATATAACAGACACTATGCATATAGATCAGAAAATGCAATTGTTGTTGGATCATACAAAGGGGAGGGAAGAAAGCCTGATGTATTGGTAAATGTTATGAAGAATTTAACAAAAGCGGGTTAAAGATGTGCAATTTGCCATCTACGACCCTGAGGTACAGCTCCAGGAATGTTGCCAACATTGTCAAGCAGCTTAATTTGCATTGCTTTTCCTGTTTGTTGATAAGTATACTGCATCGGTCAAGGGCCTGCACGGAAATATTAAAATGTATAAGTAATGAATTATTTGATTGTTATATTATTCTCATTATCATTTTTCGAACAAAAGCAGGGTTCTACAAGAACCTGAGGCATTCATCAGTTAGAACAAGCAGTTACATCTGATTGAACAACAATATGAACACGTAAGTTACAGGTATAGTCTTTAAAAGGAACTCTCAATGCAAATTAACTCTCCCTAAGGAATGTGCAAGAGATTCTTGGTTTTGCATGACCAGCTGTATAATGCACACCAAAAATAGTCTTATAACTGAATCAGTATGTGCATTCGAAATGAATTGTGAGAAGTACTACTCAGACATTAGGAATCGACTTATTGTAAGGGAGCCCTTCACTCAATCTTCCTGTGTACTGTGGGCCTGCCAAACGGCTTGGATAGTGAAACACGATAAAGATAACAAAAAGGCAACACACCTGAGCTTTTAGGACAGTGAGGAAACCCATAAGTGAAACAATAAGTTGAAAATGCATAATCCTCATAATAGAAGCTGAATTTAGTTATTTTGATACATATCAAGGGAATCGATCATTCCCATCTCAAACAACTGAATAGCCAATGCAAAAACAATAAAGTAGTGTACAATTTAGGACTACCAAAATCCACTTGTCAACCAACAGTGCCATTAACAAAAGTAGTCCCCATTTGACTCACAAATAATACAAATATAAAATCAGACAAGGAACTATTTGTTAACAAAATGTGTCATGAAAAGGAGGGCAGCATGTAGTTGAACTAAAACAATACAGAAAAGAGAACGAATTTCTGGATCATATAAAATTTCTGAAGGTCCAACATGAACTTCTAAGCAAAAAAGAAAAAAGTTACTATGAATCACCTTGGGTTTTTCACGTGAAGCAATGAGAAAACTATAGCAATAAGAATGCTGAAGGAGCCAGCAACGATGTAGGATATGCCAAGGAAATTATTCTTGCCTCCCAACCAGTTTGATGTTGTAAGAACAAGCTTTTTCTTCCCCCCAAAGCTGTAAGTGTTATAGTTGTTCGTAAGTTGCACTACTAGAAGTTTTCCTTCCTCTAGGTCCTCTTCAATAACACCGTATAGTTTTCGGAACTTGGGAAGAGCAGCAACTCGCATCCACACAATAAGATCCTCCTGCTCGCTCAGCTATTGAGGCAATGAACCGAGTACAAATTTTCTTTATCAGAAATCTAGTATACAAAGTAATTTAACTAATTGTATTGACAGTAAGCTTGTGTTGTTTACTATTATTATTTTCCTTTACCATCTTTGTCAGTTCTTCATCACATCATGACCTCAGTTGATGTGAATTCTTACACCATTTTACATACTTTGGCACCTTATGTTCCTTGATTTTCTCATATATACTAATTATTTATTGAATCCACTTTATTCTTCAAATTTTTAGACCTGATAAAGGGTTAAAGTCCCCCACAAACATGGGATGGTTATCTTCATTTGTTTTTGCCAAAAAAACACACCATGCAGTATTGCCTGAGTACAGAGTTAGATGACCATCCAAATATATACGTAATGACTACTTTGCCCCTACCATTTTCTAAAATTTCCTATTCTCTGATTCCCTCTATCCATCTCCCTCGCATTTTTCGCACAAGCTGGCAGGAAATACTGGCTAGACATCAGGCAGACTGTATACACCACAGGCCAACACAAAAAGGAGAAGAGGAAGAGAGAGGAAAAGATAAAGAGGCAGCATAGAGGAATTTCAGAACATAGTTTGGGGGTATTTAAAAAGAAAAAAATAGCCAACTGACACCATGCCCTACTAGAAATATCATGTTATGCTGGCAAACTGCAGTATCTTTTTTTTTTCCCAAAAACATAATGACAGATAACATGCAGTGCAACCAACCTTAGTTGAGGGAGTTATCTGAAATTAACCACCACGTAAACTTGCTGGTCTCATTGTGGCAGCCTGCAGGGTGTCGAGTGATGAATTGATCATGTAACCAGCAAGCACACACTCTATTTCAACCAAATATCACCAATATTTAGAAACATTTGCTTAGAGAGTAAATGTTGCTCCAAATAGGAATGAGCAAGGATGCAAGATTCTAAATGCTTATGCAATACGTAGTAGGACGACATCAATGGTTATGGTTAACAATTTTGTGACCTACAGAAAGGCCCTAAAAGCTTCCCAAGCCTAATGTTGGAATCTGAAGTTCTGAACAGTATCAACTGGTGCATCTGATGGCTGACCTATATATAGGATGCCATTATTGGCACTCCTAAAATGTCATCCTGCAGTCCTCCCTTCATGCATGCACAAATTAATGTCATATTTAATGCATGGGTATATTTGGAATTAGAATGATAGAAACTTAAAGAGGAGTGCAGGATGACATTTTAGGAGTGTCAATAACAACACCCTTAGAAGTGTCAATAACAACACCCTATATATATATATATATATATATATATATATATATATATATATAGTCTTGTATCCATATTGTAGTGATTTTGGAGTAAATCTTTCAAAATTGTTATAATGTCTTGTTAGGTTCTAGCGTATGTGAAAGAATCCTACATTATGTTGAAGGTTACTACAAATGTCATATACTGTGGATATACTTACAGGAATACTTGGGTCCAGCATTCCTCCGCCAATTAATGTTCCATTCTGGAAGTTGAATGGATATACATGTTTCCCATACTTGTGATCCCGGTCACTTTCCCAAGAAATGTTCTTCCTATTGACATTCAACTCTACCATGTCATGAACAAATGTATATGTATCATTGAACAAGCTCCATGCAATCAGACCACAAGGCACAATTGGGACACCATTGCTATACTCCTCAGGCTGGCAGGAACTAATATCCTTCTGATTCAATCCATAGAGGAGCTGCTTCTCATTTCTACTTTTTACATACCTGGATGACATTGCAAGCAGCTAAAATTGCATCAACAAATATTTCTAATTCTATATCAGGATATTTATGAGAAACTCAGACATGTAATTAGATCAAGCAAAAAAAAAAGAAGGAAAGATATGCAAAAATGTCCTGACCGTCGATGATTCTGGTAGTAGTTATCAAGTTCATAATAGATATAAATTGGTGCTTTCATGTAGTTTGGGACCTGGAGTGAACAATAATAACGATAGAACCATGTAAGTCCAGCAAATAACAATTACTCCAAAAATGAACAAGAAGTCCACAAAGAAAGTATATTTTCCTCCTTGAAACAAGAAATGAGATTTGATCAAAACCCACAAACAAGATCAAGATAAAAAAAATACAGTTTAAATGGATTTCAGTTCTAAACATATATTACCATAACCATAAAGCAATAGAAATCTTAGATACTGCTAGCTCAAGCAGAGGTCCACAAACCATATAGATTTGTGATCCATACAGTTTAAAATGATACAAGTTTTAAAGCATCCATAACAACAGCAAGGTCTGAAAATGTGACTAAAAAACAATGTCAAAACTGTCAATTGATAGTTAGTTGATGAACGAGTTAGAAATGTCGACTCCTCATTTATGTATATATTATTTAGGACATATAGATCACTTTGAACGGTGTGGATCATTTGGGATTACTTATATCTCCTAGGGTGGTAGTTGTTACTACTTTAGAAGGTTGATGTCTGGTTGCAGCCAATCATAAAACTGACAATTAGTTTGTGGCAGTTTATCTTGCTCCGTTACTTTGTAGCAACCTGGGTTGGCTTGGGTAACAACAACAAAGCCTTTAATCCCAAATTTTTGGGGCCAGCTGTTTGAATCACTTCCATTCGGCTCAGTTAAGCCATATCCTCTGTAACATTAACAAAACCCATGTCCTTCTTTAACACTTCAAACCATGTTCATCTAGGACTACTTCCACTCCTAGCGGTTCCATTAACTATTATAGTATCGCTCCTCCTTACGGGAGGATCCATTGGTCTACACTGCACGTTCAAACCACCTAAGATGTTTTTCTCTCATCTTGTCCTCAATTGGTGCCACCTCTAACTTCTCACGGATGCACTCATTTCTCAACCTTGGATCATGACAATATATATGTGGTTACTAAGGGATTCCCATATGAAGTTCCTAGTACTTGCCAATATCTTGGTAGACTACCATATCTTTTCCGTTAACCCCCTATTCCAAACCCCAATTACCTTATCTTCCCTCCCAATTTGTTGTTCCCATTGAAGAGGCAATAGTAGGGGGGAGGAGCAACAATGGGCAGATATTGTTATAGCAAGAGCAAAAAAATAGCATTGATATATTTAGCTAAAGATAGAAGGTAAGGTGTTGAGTACGACCTCCACCTTCGCATCTGTATAAACCGCCTTTTACCGCCTTCTGTTATGCATATTGCATATAGTAGTTATTGGACTTCATATATAGGTATGTCTCAGTAATTAAACTCACCATCTCAAGCCTCCCACAAAATGATAATACTTTTATGTTATGTAAACACATATTATGTTATTCTTATCCAAATCATTTTTTATGCCTTCTCATTAAAATTAGTTTCTAGTTTAAAGGTAAACGACTCCTCTAGCTTGGTTCATGAAATATATATATCAAAAGGAGTGGCCGTAGTTGATGGAAACATAAGGGGAAATGTAACAAAATGCAAACAACGTTTCTAAAGATATGAAATATATAGTCATTACAGACCCATGCCTAACACATCTTCAAGAAACGTCCAAAGAGTATCGTGTCACAGTGAAACAATAGGTCCATTTTGTGAAGAATGTTAACAAAGTGTAATATGGCAAAAAAATTGAATGGTGAAATTCGTCCAATATGCTAACAAGTCAAAAATGACATAGAAAATGGTAGAAAATGAGAATGTGGAGATATGTAGAAGACAGGACAAATAAATAGGAAGAAATGAACCAGCGAAAAACAAATAGATTTAGGTGTGTTGTGTAAAACCTATTCACTTTTTTTTTTTCTACACAATCAGTGTTCGAAAAGTCAGCCTAGGGGGCGCCTGGTGCCCCCCCCCCCCCCCCTCTGCCCGCCTAGGCGCCCACCTAGCCCCCCCGAGCCCAACTATGTATGTTTTGGGGTTTTATGAACTTTTTTTTGTGTGCAAATTTCAGTAGGTTTTTTTGGAGTTTTTTATTTTTATTTGTCAACCACGGCCGCCTAGACGGGCTAGGCGTTAGGCATCCAGTGGCCGTTCGACTAGCGCCTTTTACAACCTTGTTCACAATAAGTGCTTATTTCTATAAAAAAAAAGCAACAAATGGGAAAACCGCTCATTTAGACCCACACAAGAAATGGATGGATAAGAAGACAACCTAACTTTGCATATGTTAGGATTCATCAGCCTTCCAATTTTTATAAAAACGAATTGCCTAAAGCACAAGAGTTTGTTCATAGAACTTCAACCCATTAGCCTGCAAGCCCCATTTGCCATTTGTAGCAAAAGTGGTGATGGTGGTATCAGACTACAAAATTAGCAAAGGTAGGAGGCTAGGTGCCCTAGCCAATAAGTAATTAGAAGAGTGGTTAAAGACCAAGGTTCGCAGTGTGGGATTCAGTACCGGTTTCGGACGCTTCCTATGAGTACGGTTTCAACATTTAACCATCCTCAAAACTCGAAATAAACTATTACATTTCATAATAAGAGGAAATCATTAAAACCCTATAAATCATCATCATCCATATTATCATCTCCATCACCAACATATCAATAGATATGTAACTGTCATCGTTGTCATCCTACAATATAAAACTTATTAATTACAGTAGAAAGACTAAGTTGAGTGACATGATACTCTCATAGTGTTTCTAAGTATTCGGTTGGTGACAATCTTTTCAACCAAGATATTTTCTTGATTGACTTGATATAATCAAAAGTCATGGAAGAAAACTAAATACTTAGTTAAAGAAAGATCAGTTGAATTATTATATAATATTAAAATATATCTATTATAAAAAGGAAAACAATAAAAAGAACAGAACAATAGGCTAATGATCCTTGTGTAAAGGTGTTCCTCAAAAGTAGTCACAAGTCGCTCGAGGCGTGTGCCTCAAAAGTAGGTGTGAGGTGCGTGAGACGTGTGCCTTAGATGCGTTTAGGTGAATGAGCCTCACCACATCAAAAACAAGGCACAAGTACGAGCCTAGGGCCTCTTGTGAGCCGCACCTCATAGGCTTTTTAAACACTTATTTTTGGTAGTTTTGAATCGATATGTTACGGTATCGGTTTTGATAGATATTGTGAACCTTGTAAAAAACTAAAGGAATTAAAATAGGAGTTGTGCTAACAAAGAATCTGAGTAATAAGGTGATCAAGTGTGTTGGGGTCAACTTAAGAGAATAGAATTTTCCCTAACACCCTTTAGGCTTTACCAAAGGACAAGAGTTGAGAATCAAGGATACAAGTATTCTTGTTCGAAGAACTTACAATATTTCTATAGAACCCTATTTTAGAATATCTTAAAATATATTAGTAACAAACGTTTTTTTAATCGTAAAGAGTTCTCTCATTGCATATTGTTCTTAACACATTTTAAACTAATAGCAGAGTTCGCACTATTAGTAACACGGTTTGGGACCTTCTTATGACTACCGGTATTGGTTATTTTGGTTGTTTCCTCAAATACGGATAGAAGTTTCGGAGTTCTTAGTTTCAGGAAGTCAAAAAGTATAAGAAATCATTTACAAGCTAAAAAAATATTGAAATTTTTTAAGCACATAATCTTATGCATTATATGTTGTTTTCCGTTTAGTTTTGAATAGAAAAGTATTCAATATTGTTGTATTATCACCCGCAATAGGTACTCTTGTTATTTTACTTGCTTTTAGACAAGTACCCCCATAATAGATAATTTTTAATATAATAATATTAAACGTATAAATGTTGTGGATTCATACTATACAAATCTACAAATGGTAATTGTTACATTATTTTCTTTATCGACACATTGTAGCATGTTGATCTTCAGAATAATTGAATCATTGTTTCGACATTGTTTTTTATATACTTCTCTCATTTTCTTTTGATTTATTTTCTTGGCGAATGGACTAATACCACCATTGTTTGCTCCTACTGTCCAATGTGTGACTAGAAGTGACTACAAACAATAATCAACCTGTTTCCCACATGGAAAAGTGAACTTACATAATATGAATTTGTCAATACTTCCAAAGGGTTGCATTTTTTTCCGTACAGGCCAAGAACCAACAGATGGCACAATGGCAGCTCCATTTCCAAGTCATGTAACCAATTTTTTATGTGCATTTTCGTGTGCTTAATGCCAGGTTGTCATATATGTATATATAATTTTTTTTAACTATCCAATTATGTCCAATCTGATCGTTGATCCACCTGTCGGACCAGTGACCCAATGACCCAGAGGCTTGACCAGGTCGATATCCGGTCCAGGCCTGACAACTATGGTTAAAACCACTCAATTTAGAACATCTGGTCTTGGGAAATAAAGAATAAATATTTCCAAGATATGCAAGTAAACGAAGAAAGCTTGAGACAACAAATTCTTATAAGAAGAAGAAGCTGGTTACCCTTATTTTCCGTGTGCAATTCTTCGGTATGGAGCTGTCCTTGATATAAGCTAGCTTATTGCTTCTAAACACTTCTGGTATACATTCAGTGTCATATCGGTCCACAATTTCTACAACCTAAAAATCAGATTGTAAAACATTGTTATTCTATAACAGGTCAGATTTGATGCACCTGTTATCCTTGAAACCCTCATGACTAGCATGAAAGATTGAGTAGAGGAATTACTCTCTCTGAAGCATGAAGACAAACAATCCCAACAGGAATAAAAACAATACCCAGCAACAAAAATGTTGCAATCACCTGTCCATAAGCAAGTAAACATTGAAACCAAAGGAGAATATTGATGTAAAAAGCTGGTAAGGTGTAAGAAATTTATTATGATTGTTAGCTTACCGATGCTGGCGTCAACACGGGTTTACATGCAGGGAGATCCTGTTGAGTGAACTTATAGAATGCTGCAAAGGTAAAAGAAGCAGGTATAATTAGAAAATAGCAAAGTCATTTTACGGATGGCATGGTTTGCCAGGAATTTAAATAAGAAAGTAACGCATAGAAGGGTAGTAATATTCACAACAAAGAAAAACTAGAACAATCTGTGTATCACCATAGTAGATACTATCTATATAAATAAAAAGAGTCGTCTTTAGTGACAAAAGATGAGAAGATAAAATGGTCAAGATTAATGGATAGGCAGAACATGAAGTGTCACGATTAACACGGAGTGACCTTTTCCGACATGTGTATATGTCATCTAAAGAAGTATCACAGTAAGTCAATAATTTTAAAGATATTATTAAATGATATAAATGATATAAATGATAAGTTATTTAAAATAACCAATTTATCAAGGGATGCCAGAGGCACGGGACAATTTATCAAGGAGTGCCGCCAGAGACACTGGAATTTCTAGTTACAAACAATTAATGACAGATCATTGGAACCGCCTTTCCATATATATAATAAATCCTGTAGCAAGATGGAAATACAGTTGGACAATACATGACCCGATACATTGGAATTTTAAGGATAAATATCCCAACAAATGTATCAGAAAGTATTGACTTGTGAAGCAGCCCATCAATGGTATAATTGAATGGACCATTGTGTGTCAGCCTGGGTGCTTTTTGAATAAAAGAAACCAAACTTATTCACAGAATTTCTCACATCCAAATACAATAGAAACAGATTTTAAGTTTGAATGCACCAATAAGAAGGGGCAAAACATTTGAAATGAGAATTGGCATAAAGTTCAATTAGGTCTCATCTTTCAGAAAAGTTTTATACATTTAAGGGACATCTTCTCTTTAACACTAACAAAAATCATATCATTCTCTAAAACCTCAATCCATTTTCACTTAGGTTTACCTCTAGTCCTAAGACTCCTAACGCTCATTTAACTACTATCTTATAGCTCCTTAATGGAGCATCTATTAGTCTTTGTTGCGCATGTCCAAACCACTTGAGATCATTTTCTCCCAAGAATAAGCTCATTTCTTATCCTATCTTTTAATATTTTGCCACTCATCCAACTTAGCGTTTTCATTATGTTATGCTAATTTTTTGGACATGTTTCTTAATTACCCAACACTGATCCATAAAACATGGTTGATCTTATTGCAGTCATATCGAATCTTATTCTCAAGTTTCAACTTCAAAGACATTATGTGATCACAAAGTACTCTAGAATCACTCCTGAAGTTCAACTATCTTGTTTTCATTTTATGTATGACATCCTTCTCAATCCCTCTATCATAATAAATGTTTGATCCTATGTACCGAAAAATATCACTCTTAGGTATTTCTTGCCCATCTATTTGTATTCCTCTCTCATTTTTCTTTGACTTCTTGTGTTGAAGTTTATATTGCATATATACTCTGTGTTTGTCCTATTAAGTTTTAAAAAATTTATATTCCAAAATATCTCTCCATCTTTCCATTTAGCATTCAACTCTTCTCTTACTCTCAGCGACCATCAACGAGTACAATATCGTTCAACAAACACCATACCCATGGAACCTCCTCATAGATATGGATATTAATTTCATCCATAACTAGTGCAAAAAGGTAATGACTTAATGTTGATCCTTCATGTAAGCCAATAGTGATATGAAATGGTTTATTATCTCCTCCAATGGTTCCACACAATTCATGATCCCATCATACAGATCCTTAATAGTCTCAAATTTCAATATAGCTTCTAAAGACTTGTTTCATGTCTAAAGTCAATTATCTCCATAGAAATTATATCAAAATCTTTCTCTAAGTTAACAGAAACCATATGTAAATCTATTTTTTCTCTAAAAGAAAATTTCGATAATCTTCTTAATAAGTAAATGACTTCCATAGTATATATCCACAAAAAACAAAACTGATTCTATAAAATTATAGTTTATTTTCTTAAAATTTTGCCTAATTCATCGATAGCTATGAAGGTCCATGTCTCCCTTTGATATATTGTTTCCATAATACTACTTCTTCGTTCATTGGGCATCTTCCTAGTCCTTGTGATTTGGTTGAAAATATTATTTCCAAATTCCTCACCAGAAAAGTTCAATAGTTTCTAATATAAGTATCAAGAAAATCCATTATACGGTTATATATGTCGACATATTTGAGGACGATCTACGTGCCTCGACATTTTATTATTCAGTTCCAAAGTAATTATGAGAAGTGAGATCATTTCACCAGAATCAACAAAATGCAAAAAAAAAAAACACATTTCTTAAAGGGATCACCCGAAAAGTTCAATAGTTTCTAATATAAGAGAACATTTCACCAGAATCCATATGTTGCCTGTCCGTGTCACAACTGAAAATTAGAATTTCTAAGCATTTTTGGTTCAGTTTCGACTTTTCACCATGTACAGCATGCATTTTACAATGGTTCGGACTCGAGCATATCTAGTTGTTGATTAAAACAATCTTGGAGAATATTTCAAGCTTATCACATGCTTAGACATGACACTGAGCAATTTCAGCTATTTTTAATGCTTATTCTCCTACATACATAGGAAGACAGCAACCCCACATGGTTAGGTATAAAGAGTGATATCATTGTGATTTCACTCCAAAGATTTGATAATCGAATATGCAGAAACCAGTCAATATGCACCAACCAGTAGATCGATGACAAGAACTAGGATAATTAATGATGTGATGCATGTATTCAAACAAGTGATATACCTTCAACATTTTGCTACAAAGTCGTATAGTCAATATGTGAATGTGTCATTAGATAGATGACTAGAACTAGTGGAAACTAAAAATGTATATTGCCTTTATCCCAAATTTTCGAATCATTTTCTTCCATTTAGCTATGCTAAGGGTCGTCTCCTTCCAAGATAACAAAAAACTTTACAGCCTCAATACAAGTTCATTTAGGCATATCCATAGTTCTCGTATCTCCTTCAACTAATATAACTCCTCCAACTAATATCTCTTTGCTCTCCGAATAGGGTTATCTCTTGGTCTACGTTGTTCAGTCCAAACCACCTGAGAAGATTCTTTCCTTATCTTGTTCTCAATTGGCACCATGCAGGGGAACCCACCATAGGCCGAGGGTAGGTGTCAACTCCCTTGAGTTTTTGTTTAAATGTATATAGTCTTTCTCTGTCCTATTATTTACTTCATATTCTTCACAACTTCATGAATTAAATGGTGGCCGAATGGTAAATTAAAGAGGTTAAGCAGGAGGTCTTGAGTTCAAGAGAATCAAGACTCACTGTCCACATTAGAAATGGTTTATTTATTTATTTTTAATAAATTCTATATAATGCCCTCAAATTTTATTTTATTTTTTGTAATCTTGCTTCCCCGGGAAAATTTATGCATCGGCCAACAGCGCCACAAATAGATTTGTTTCTTATTCTATCTTTCTGCTTATTGCCATTCATCCATCTTAGCATCCACATTTCAGCTACACAAGTTTTCTGGACATTTTTTAATTTCTCAACGCTTTTATATATATATATATATATATATATATATATATATATATATATATATATATCCCAAATATGCCATTATAATACTCATCTTCCTATAGTTTATAAATTCATCTTCCTTAGTTAAATGTGAGACAAAAGTTCTCAAAGTGACTCAAATTTTGTACAAAGTTAAATCCTATGCGGGACCATCCAACTTGAAGCCAAGTTGAGTCAGGATCGAGCTTAGTAAGTGGTTTATTTTGATAGGATTCTAAACTAATTCTTCCTGATCTTTCGTCTAGTTTTGACAATCCAATTGTGTATAGGGTTATACTTTTTTGTTTAATCTTATCTAGGAAACAAGCTTTTATGGCTATAAAAAGGATTGTAACATGATTATTATTTTAATTAGAGAGATTGAATTATTTGAGATTTTGAGTTTGTGGAAGGAAAAACCTAGCTCTAAATGTTCTCTTTCTTATCTATATTCCTCCATATTTGCGTATGATTGCTATTTTTGAGTCTTCCTTGCATGAAAGCATCTAGATCATCATCACCATCGTCCACCGAGAAACCTTCACCTTCGCCTCCGGGGTCATATTGCCAACCTGCCATAATTTAGGTTCGGATCTACCAATTTACACATTTTTCACTGTGCGGTTGTACAGAAATGAAGATATCTACTGCCACAAAACTCCTTTTGGATCGGAACACTGACTTCATTCCCTATAGTTTTCGTGTTCGAAGGATTTCCACATTCTGCTTGGAATCTGTACAAATCTTTGTTCAAATTCAGAATACAGATATGGACAGATTTTGCTTCTCTGGTAACTTCAATCAAACTCTTATTCACATTGAGTTGTTTATTTTTGCAACTTTGTTAGAATTTCTTATATTAATTGTTCATGATACAAGCTTCCGCGCTTGTTGTCATATTAACTAATTGATTTAATTCATTAGCGAGTCCATACATAGGTTCCTTAGTTAAGGGTGCATTCAGAGCCGGATAATCCAGTTTGGATCCGGATCCGAATTCGAATCATACACGGATATGGGTCAATCCGGTCATATTAAGATCAGGATCCGGATTGTCGGGTTCAAGTGCGGATCCGGACATGGATACTGTTATAGAATGTCAATTTATATTCTATACTTCTTGGCTTGCATAGCTGGTGAACAAGTTGAGATAAGCTTTGTTTTTTTCCCCTCAAATACAATAACTAGATTCTGCCAAACATAATGGTGTCAGTATGCTTGTATTTAATTATCTCAGTAACTAGCTTTGTTCTAAAAATCGACATAAGCTGCCGCCTAGACGCTAGACGTCCAGTGTCTGTCCGATGCTCGCCTAGTGCCCTCTTAACGATGCATGTTTTTAGGTTTTATGGACAATTCCGCAATTTTTAGCAGGTTTTTTAATTTTATTTTCTTATGTTTTATTAACGGCCTAAACTAGGCAGCCGCCTAGGCGGACTAGGCACTAGGCATCCGGTGCCTGTCCGTGTAGCGCCTTTTACAACCTTGATAACTAGTATGTGTATTCAGTTCACATCCTTCTATTTTTACAATAATGTCAAGATTACAACCAAGGGGTTGTAATCCTTTACAACTGCCACGTGGCGCTTGTCAATTGGTCCTTCTCTCCCCCCCCTTCCCCCAAATCCTACATGGGGAGAGAGGACCTATTGGCAACTGCCACATTGCGGTTGTTGCGGTTGTAAAGGGTTACAACTCTTTTTGGTTGTAGTCCTGGCTTCGTCCTATTTTTTTATATCCCTTTTTTTATAGTATCCTGAACTATAACCGTATCCGTATTCGTTACTAGGAAACAAATGTGTCTGTGTCCATATTCGTTATTTAAGACACAAATACGGATATAGTAATACCCATATCTGAACCGTATCGTCTCCGAATGCACCCCTGGACCTTTGGCATAACCCTGTACCTAAAAAATCGCCGCTTCAGCCACTTTACCATTAAATCTCATCCTACTGTTCATTCGTTACGTACTTCCGTCAATTCAACTATGATTCTAGGTGAATCGATCACGTCAACAATGCTTCCAAGACCATTAGAACACCATCACAGAGAACAAACAAAGGAGATCAAAGCTATGGACATTGAGGAGAATCGTGTACCTCCAGATCGCCTGCGAGCGGAGGGGTGGGACTGCGACGATCCGTCGGTAGACGCGGACGAGCTTACTCTCTCCATCTCCATCGACTCCTCCGGCGGAAACTTTCAAGAATCCGCCATGGAAACCAAACCCTAGCTACTTCTTTCCTTTTTTTCGTGTTAATTAACAACAGTGGTGATCTAATCAAATCGATTTTGTGGATTTTACTAGGTTTTAGCTTGTGGGATTATTCCTCCTCCTTATTTTAGCTTCCTCCTTGTCATGTCTGCATTTTCCATGTAAGCCCCCTAAGGACTTGTTTATTTTCTATATTACCCCGTATATGTTGTACTTTATTGCAAGGATGCAATTTAACGTTTCCAACTATGTTGTTTTATTTTGGAAAATTCTATAGGCACTAGAAAATTTACTTAGGCTAGTCCATTACTTCAGGACGGTCTAGATTTTTGCAATATTTACTCAGGACAGCCATATCTTTGGAGCTGTCCACATTCCTCCTCCCCACGTTGTGCCCCATCCCACCGCACGCCCACGATGCATGCCCCCGACGTGCCCTCTACCGCCTGCTGTTGTTCCCAATGCTGATGTTGTTGTCAACTTCGTGCCCCCTACCATTGCGCTCCCTCGTCGCCACGCTTCCTCGCCGTTGATGAGGAGGCGTAGGAGATGAGAGGAGGAGGAGGAGGAGGAGGAGGCGGCGGAGGAAAGGTGTAACGCCAATACCAAAATACGTAAGACCAGGTATATGTATACATGCTAGTAGCACGTCACCAATGGGTCAATCCTTCTAACATGTCCATTAGAAAATGCTTAAGTTGTAAATCATGATAATAAACTCATAACAACAACATAGCCACAAGTCCAGAACTAGTCTCATCTACGCAGAAAAGCAAAACACAAGATATCCAAGTCCAACAATAAAGATAATAATAATGCCAACTGTCCAGCAATAAATAAAGATAATAAATGTTCAGGAAAAGCAATCTGTCATCACATCAAAAGAAATATAAATAAAATCCAACTACATGTCTATTGAACAAAATAAGAAACAAAGTAGCAATGTCTAAATAGAGGATGACATGACTCAAGAGAAATCCTCCGTGACTATCTCATCCTCCTGCATAGGTATGTCTCCAGTCTCGGATCCAAAACCATACACCTCAGGATAAACATTCTTGTTTAAACCTGGAAAATGACCAGGTCATCAGGAGACATAGCAAGGTACATAATATAATGCCAATTAACAGTAAAAAGAATATATGAAAATGAAGGGCAACTACTATAACCATTTAAGTGCAAAATATGCAGTTGAGGACAATTATAATATCAGGCTCAGCCAAAACAGCAATCACTCATGGCATCGTGTCGTGATATCAATGAGTGAACAATAAACAACTCTAAGGTTCTTCTACAGAGACCATGGCACACAAAAATAACCAAAACCCCAATTAAGGAGAGATGATCACTAGTCACGACGACCGGGTACTTCGGTAGAGTCCTCCCCACCCTATGCTCTAGAACTATCCAGTCAAGTCAAGTATAATCATGTACCAATAACAAGTCACACGAGCTAGTACTACATGCTACACAGTCCATAGCCACAAATATCTCATGTCAGACTTTGTATCATATCATCATCATCCACCGTGTCCGTATCCTATTGTCCATCGTGTCAATGGATACGAATTTAACATATCGTCATGCCTAGTGTCGATACTCGATATCTATAAATAGACATTGGCACCTGAATTCTAATCAGACGCTAAGTGCCAAATATTTCTACGTCATGATATATACAAAGATAGAAACAAGAGAACAAAGTAAAAAAAAAAGGAATATGTACTGAAAACTTGGCAAGCTACACTTATATGTCTCCTACAACTGTGTGTACTGTTGTTCGACTCCAATATCCTCCGTCTCGTACTCCTAGAATATACAACCACCAATCAATGATACATCTATGTCAGACACACTACATATAGCCTCGACTCGGCATATTCTAATTAGACTAGTACCATACCCATATCTACTACTTATTGAATCATGTTTCCATGATAAAAATAATATTTTTATAAAATAAAATATAATACTTTAATTCTGGAATAATCATTAAAATATTTATAAACAATATTTAATCACAATATTTACCATAAAACACATGTATAGTTACCATATCAACCTATTAGCACAATATAGCCAATTGTCGATTCGATTGGAACCTAAAAAAAAACTCAATCATTAATAACTATTAATTCTGAAATAATTCAAAAAAATAATGAAAATTAGGTTTTCACAAGAAAGGACACGCAATAACCATTTTAGAAAAGTTCCATGAAAGTCTGACTTCAAAAACAATATAGGTTTCAAGAATTTCTTATGTTCGATAACTTGTACAATGGAAACGAATTTTTAAAATATGCAAAACTCGATGAGATGACCAACGAGCATATTTGAATGATAGAACAAGGTGTTAGAAACATTACCAATATTTTTTGAGAGGTTGAAGGGCTCCGCTAGTCGCCAGAATCGCACTCGCACCAAAATCAGTCCAATTTGGACACACGTTCGTAAAAACGGATGCCACGAGCAAACTGTACGGAACCACGTGGATGGCCAACTGAAGATCGAAGAAACGTAGGGCTACGTGGTAGAGTTGGTTTCAGGACAAAAATATGATTAAAAATAGATGAAACACAACGTGAAATACAACCAACCTTGCTGAATTCAGAATTGGTTTCGACTTCTTCAGGTGACTTCGTGGCCTTGTGCCGCTCTCCTAAGGGGTTGTGGCTCCTCGAGGGCTTACTGGGTATTAGGGGAAGGTCTTAAGGAGGCGTGAGAGTTGGTGGAAGGGGAAGGGGAAGAAGTGTCTATTTATGGGGTTTATCTCAGTTGGCACAAAATCGTGCGCAGGTGAGAAAGGGAGAATATCGTACAATTTTTAGAGGGAAAAAGGATATGGGGGTCGAACAAATCTCTTTAAATATAAATAATTATATTTAATAGGTTAGGGTTTGGGTATAGTGGCTTTATAGCAAGTTTGGTGGAGTTCTGATAGATATTTCAAAAGATATACATGATTGTGCATCAAAAGGTTTAAATTGTTTCCGGAAATGGAAACAAAAGATTTGATTGAGTTTAAACCTATTTGGTTGTATAAAATCTAAACAAAGTCAATCTAAATTAGTTATAATAGGTTATGGCAATCTAAGATAGGCTTTACCTAAGCTTGTTGAACTAGTATTGGACCTATATAATTTATTGAACCGAAATAGGCTCCGAAAGTCTAATAAATGGTTTTGTGTGGCATTTGAAAATAAATAGCACATGAGAACTCAACTAAGTGAGACACTATTAGCATAGGTGTGGTAGGCTCAAAACGGGTCAAAACCATATATTGGGACGAAAAGTTTGGATCGGATTTGGGTCCCCAATTTCAATTGGAATATATATTAAAATTATGGCGAAGGGCAAAAATGCCCTTTTTGACCCGAAAGTTGTGCAAGAAAAATATAGTGTATGGGAACATGTTTGAGTGGGACATGATATGCCTACATGAAGGTGGACTCGTCTAGAACATGAATATGAAATTAATTTCGAGTTTGGCCAATATTATGCTTCAAAATTCAAAGGTACGTCAAAGTGTATTCATAGTCATAAATTTAAAATAAAATGTATGTATTACTAAATTAATTAATTAAAAATAAATAAAAATAACCCCAAAATTCATAGGGCTTACAAGAGGAGGAAGGGAGGAGGAGGACTGTTAAAAAAATTGAACAAATTTGACAGTCCTTTAAATAAGATGGACTGTCAATTTTTTTTTTACAGTCCTGAAAAAATTGGGCTAGCCTGAAGCATTTTTTTTTCGGTGGAAAACTTGTAAATAAGTAAAAAAATTGGGCTAGCCTAAGTAAATTTTGTAGTGCCTATAAAAATTTTCTTTCTTTTACTGGTATGTCATTGTTGTTATGGAAATGGAAAAGAAATAAATATGGTAGTATAATAGGATTCTATGGGAATTTTCTTATTAAGAATATATGAAAAGGAGGAAGAAGATAAAGGTGGTTGTAGATAGCTATGATAGGGATAAGGGTATCCATATAATATTTGGGTTTGTCCACAAATTACAACACTCCACATTAGATGTCCACTTTAGTCGTTACCCCATTAAAAAAAATTTAAGCAAAAAAAATCCATCTTTGGAAAAAAAATTATAGTAAAAGAAAATAGTACAATAATATTATTCAAGAATGCAAGTGGATGGGACTTACATCGTCTCGTTAAAAATGTTTTGAAGGAAAAATGCAGTGGAAAAATTTTTATTGAAGGAGAAGAGCACAATGTGCAAAGACATACTTCAAGATGTCTCTATTAACATCTTCATGATGCTTGCATCTTCAGGATGCTCCCCCTCAAAATTACTTTAAAATATTATATTAGTTCTTACATCAATATAAATGAAAAGTCACCCCACCCCAATAAATATATTTCATCATTACATTTCATCCCAATATTTTATCATCTATATGCTTATATGCATGTCTTCTTCTCATACCAATCTGGTGAACCAACTTCAAAATTGTAGACTTTAGGTGAGATTTTGTGAAGAGATCTACAAGGTTCTCTGAAGACTTGATATGCTTTACATCGATCATATTTTCTTTTTGAAGCTAGTGGGTGAAGAAATTTTTTTGATGAGATATGTTTCGTCCTGTCTTTTTAATGATAAAACTCTTGAATTTGTCTTATGTAGAACCCTAGAGGGGGGGGGAGGGGGTGAATAGGGAAATAAAAAATAACTTGATCACAAGAAGCAATATATGACAAATAAAAAGAGAGAGTAGGAAGATCAAACACAAGATGTATCCTGGTATCCTCGCTTGAGACAATCAAGTCCCGAAACTCTTTCCGGCTTAAATCCACTATTTAAAAAATAGTACACACGAGTTTGGATCCGAAGAACTCGCCAACTTCAACACGAGTTTGGATCCGAAGAACTCGTCAACTTCAACACACGAGTTTTCTTACGAAGGCTCGCCAACTTCAAAGAAATGAGAAGAGAACTTGTTGATCTTCTAAAACTTGAAGATCGAAAATTACAACTCTTAATAAATCTAGCACTTTAGGAGAGGGTGACAATTAAAAGCTTGGTAGAGTATTAATGGTGGAGCTCTTGGTAGTTTGGAAAATTTATGGCAAGAGTTGGTAAAAGCTTCAAGAGAGAGAAGACTCTCATTTATAGATAAACCAAGAGTAGGTAGCATTTAATGCTCCTGGATACAGCCTGACCGGCATACCGTCGGTATGCATCGGCATACCGTCGGTATGCACCGGCATACTGTCGGTATACCGGTCGAATAGTAATGGTCATATTAATATCCGTTGGGAGCATTTAATGCTGCCATTAATGCAGTCTATGCTATTCAAAAATCAAATATTCGTAACCCGGTATACCGTCGGTATGCCGCGGTATACCGACGTTTATCACAGAACGTTTTTGAGCCAAACAAAATGGTATATCATCGGTATGCCGGAGCATAACCGTCGGTATGCCGAGGTTTGTCACAGAACGTTTTGTGGTCCACAAAAATGGTATACCGCCGGTATGCCGGAGCATACCGTCGGTATGCCGACATTTCTTGCAGAAGGTTTTGTGGACAATAAAACGGTATACCGCCGGTATGCCGGAGCATACCGTCGGTATGCCGATCTATAGGATATTGATTTTTGACTTAAAGAAGAGAAAGCTTTTAGTTTGTCATCCAACCTTAAGTGTTTACAGAAAGACCTAGACCTTGTACAGACTCGAAATCATGCAGTGTAGGAAGCCGTCTATGCAAGGAGCGCCGATCTTTACTTCAGTCTTCAAGGCTATGGATGGTAAATTTGAATGGGCAGACTTTATGTAGTAGAGCTTCTAAAATGATATCAATCTGAAAACAGAGAAAACTAAACTACGAAGATGCTGTTAATATTATCAAAATAATAATGTGCCAACAATCTCCCCCATTTTGATAAATGACAAAATAGAGAGATAGCATCTTCAGGGAGTGACTCCCTCGTAGGTAGACAACTCCCTCTCAATACGTTTTCTCCCCCTTTGTCACTTAGTCAAAGATGGAAAAAATAATAATAATAAAAAATAGCATAAATATGGAGCACAGTATCATAGACAAAAGCATGTATTGATAGATAAAGTTGGAAATTGAATACATGCAGGACACCCATAACATAATTCATAAGACCAAAGTAAAAACTCTCCTCTACGAGAGTTAGCAAGACTATAAAAAGCAGATAACAAGTCCCTGTAGGACTGTAAACAACAAGTAACAACCAACCACTGGTCCCCGAAGGACCTCAAAAGACAGAAAAAGACAAAAACACAAACAAACTAAGACAACCATTTATTCGGCACCACCATCAAAAGGAAGCAACCCCTACTCGTCAGCCGGATCATCCCCACCATCCTGAGCCTGGTGGAAAGCGCCAAAAGGATCAATGCCGTCCGGGTACATGAAACCGTAGGCATTTGGATCAGAAAAGCGGGAGGCCTGGTACATTGGATCATAAAGATTCAGATCCAAAAAATACGTCCCGGTCCTGAAGAGTGTGCTGAATGAAATAGGCCTGGTCATGGAAGCGGGACTGAATCAGAGTGCCAAGGCCACGAGTGTTGCTCGCATCTGCTCCTCTGCCTGAGCCATACGTATATCGAAATACTGCTGAGTCAGCGGCATGTAGCGACCGGAGGCAGGAGAAGTAGAGGTGGGTACGGCAGGAGCGGAAGCTGGCGGCTCTTAGAAGGAGGAGGCACGTGATGTGGAGGCACCCCCGATAGAGCGAGAAACAGCAAGAAAGGATGGGACGCCATCCGAGTAGCATTGGGAGAGGTCGACTTGCTTTGCTTCCAAGATGAGAGTGATGAAGGAGCCATAATAGAGATTCTGCTTCCCCGCGGGCATGACTCCGAAGAAAGCATGGAGAAGAGTCTTGGGAAAGGAGAAAGGCTTTCTCGAATACAAGTAGTACATGCATACCAGTGCGTCACCAGTGATGGCATCATAGTTGCCGCCCTTCGGATAGAGAGTATGGCACACGATCCTATGGAGCTCGTAATAGAACGGCTCCAGCTGGGCGGAAAGAGCCAGGATATTAGGAGTGTTTGGGCCCTTGCAAATAATGGCGCAGAATTCGTCAAAGGAGACTGATGCCGAAGAATGAAGAGCAGCCAAGTCCGGTAGAGCCTCTCCTCTGTCCGAGATGCCAAGAATGCTAAAGAGGTCACAAGCCGTCAGACGAAAATGACGGTTGTTGACCATCGTCTCAATGGCTCCGTTCTCCATGTTCGGGATCATGTTGCAGTAGAAGAGACGAACGGCGACGGGATAAATAGGCACCTGGCGCCGAAGAAGAGAAGATAGTCCAGCCGCCTCGAAGAGAGAAACATGGCCGGGGAAGAGATTCCAGTTAATGGTGTGGCCTTTGTAAACGTTATGGTGCACGAAGTGGTGAAACCAAGACTCGGCAGCCAGGGGAGAGGTGAAGACCCGCTGATCGTAGCCATGGGGGAGAGCCACCGGGGTGAAAGGATTCGAAGCGATGGAGGAGGAACGAGCACGCTTGGGGGCAGCCATTGGGAGAAGAAGATAGTTGGAGAAGGAAGTAGGGTTTTGAGAGTATGTGAGAAGTGGAGGAGAAGGAAGAAGAAAATATGGTTTTTAAGGAGATGTGAAGGGGAGGGTTGGTTAATGGGGAACGGTTATAGAGAGGAAGTGGAGAGGTTTGTGGGTTGGAAATGATGATAGTGGAGATAAAGGAGGAGTAAAGGTGAATAGGAAGAGATGGGTAGTTAATGTTGATGGGAAGTTAAGATATGGGGAAGAGGAGAGGAGGAGGTGGGTAATAAAGAGGGAAGTGGTGGATGTGAAGGGTATTAATGAGGAGAAGAAGGGAATAAAGAGAGAATGGAAGAAAGGTGGGCCCGAGCTGGATTTGACACAACAGTCCGCCGCGTACCGGTATACCGTCGGTATGCCGACGTATGCCGACGGTATACCGATTTTTGGCACAGAACATAATTCTGAACCAAAATCGGCATGTCGTCGGTATACCGCCGTATACCGTCGGTGTGCCGACCGAGAAGAACTATGAGTCAAAATTTAAAATGCCCAATTCTTGGCAAAGAAAAATGAAGTGATCCTCCGGGAACGGTTTGGTGAAAATATCGGCTAGCTGATAAGTAGTGTCAATAAATTCAAGACGAATATCCCCTTTTTGTTGATGGTCACGAAGAAAATGGTGTCTAATTTCAATGTGCTTCGTGCGTGAGTGACAAATTAGATTTTTCGTGAGATTGATCGAGCTAGTGTTATCATATTTAATAGGGGTGCAAGTATGAGAAATGCCATAATCTATGAGTGTTTGTGACATCCAAAGAATTTGTGCACAACAGCAACCGGCCGTAATATACTCGGCCTCAGTGGTTGAAAGAGCAACAGAATTTTGTTTCTTACTAAACCACGATACCAAGGATTTTCCAAGGAATTGACATGTGCCGCTAGTGCTTTTTCGGTCAATCTTGCATCCGGTAAAATCTGCATCCAAGAAGCCGTGAAGCTCAAAGGATAAAGATTTCAGATACCAAAGGCCCATGTTCATGGTGCCTTTGAGATACCAAAAAATACGCTTTACGACATATAAGTGCGATTCCTTTGGATTTGCTTGATATCGTGCACAAAGACAAACACTAAACATGATATCAGGACGGCTAGCAGTTAGATAAAGTAAACTACCAATCATACCTCGATACTTATGAATGTCAACCGATGTGCCATCTTCATCATTGTCAAGCTTTGTCGTTGTTGCCATAGGAGTCCTCATTGATTTGGATGAGTCAAGTTCGAAACGCTTAAGGAGATCCTTTGTATATTTTGCTTGATTGATGAAGGTTCCTTTGGGTCCTTGTTTGATTTGTAAGCCCAAAAAGAATGGTAGTTCACCCATCATGCTCATTTCAAATTCTTCCTGCATAACTTTAGCAAATTCTACACAAAGTGTATTGTTAGTAGAACCAAAAATAATGTCATCGACATAAATTTGAACCAATAAAAGAGTGCCACTATGGGATTTGATAAAAAGTGTTGTATCGACTTTACCCTTAGAAAAGTTGTGTGAAACAAGAAAGGAGCTAAGGCGCTCATACCAAGCACGGGAAGCTTATTTGAGGCCATAAAGGGCTTTGTGGAGTTTGAACACGTGATTAAAATTAAAAATCTTCAAAGCCAGGAGGTTGTTTTACATAAACTTCGTCTTTAATAATACCATTTAGAAAAGTACTCTTAACATCCATTTGAAAGAGTTTAAAATCATTAAAGCAAGCAAAAGCACATAGCATGCGAATGGATTCAAGACGAGCAACCGGAGCATAGGTTTCGTCGTAGTCAATGCCTTCCTCTTGGTTATAGCCTTGAGCAACCAATTGAGCTTTGTTACGAGTCACTAACCCATCTTCATTAAGTTTATTTTGAAACACCCATTTAGTTCCAATAATGGGGTGATTGCTAGGTTTTGGGACAAGTTTCCAAACCTTGTTTCGCTCAAATTGATTTAGCTCTTCTTGCATCGCTATTATCCAAAATTCATCAAGAAAAGCATCATTAACATTTTTAGGCTCTATTTGAGAGATAAAAGCCACGTTTGCACAAAGATCACGAGTGGAGGATCTAGTACTAACACTGGAGGAAGGATCCCCAATGATAAGTTCTTTAGGATGATTGGTGACAAATCTCCATTCTTTTGGAAGATCCTTTTGAGGAGGATCGAGAGGTGGAGACTCTTTTGTTGGAGGAGTCACAACTTCATTGTTAGATGAAGAAGGACGATCTCCAATAGAGGAGTTCTCCAACCCAAACGAGATGTCATCAATATCATCGGAAGAAGAGAATGTATAAGGGTTAAGTTCATTAAAAGAGACATTGATTGACTCTTCGACAACAAGACTTCTTTTATTAAAAACACGAAAACCTTTACTATGAGTAGAGTATCTAAGGAATATTCCTTCATAGGCTTTTTCTTCAAACTTGCCTAGGTTATCCTTGGTATTCAAAATAAAACAATTACAACCAAAAACTTTAAAATATTCAATAGAGGGAATTTTGTCAAACCAAAGCTCATAAGGAGTCTTCTTAGAAATAGGTCTAATCAAGACCCTATTTATAACATGACATGCCGTGTTAACGGCTTCCGCCCAAAAATATTGGGGGAGCTTATATTGGTTTAACATAACTCGGGCCGTATCGCCAAGGGTTTTATTCTTTCTCCCACAACACCATTTTGTTGAGGAGTTCATGGACAAGCAAAATCATGTCCAAAACCATTCTTTTCACAAAATCTTTTGAAATCGGCATTGTCAAATTCTCCTCCATGATCACTTCTAATCTTGTTAATAGAAAATCCTTTCTTATTTTGAACACGTTTACAAAAAGCAACAAATTCATAAAAAGTATCACTTTTGCAAGGAAGAAAAATAACCCAAGTAAATCTCAAAAAATCATCAACCAAAACAAAAGCATAAAGCTTGCCTCCAAGACTAGCAACTCTACTAGGACCAAAAAGATCCATATGAATAAGTTGAAGAGGTCTAAAGGTACTCACAGAGTTGATGGATTTGAAGGATGACTTGGTCAACTTACTCTTCTCGTATTCTTCACACACTATATCCTTCTTGAACGGGATACTTGGGAGTCCTCTTACGAGCTTCTTGGTAGCAAGACGAGAAATGGTATCCATGTTGGCATGTCCGAGCCTCATGTGCCAAAGCCAACTTTTATCGTTCTTAGCAACTAAGCACTTGTCATTATTAGTGTCTTCGACAAGATATAAAACATAGATATTATTTTCTCTAATGCCTTCATAAACAATAGATCCACTTGAACTATCGGTAATGAAACATTTGAGCTTAACAAACTTGATATCATAACCATTATCGGTAAGATGACTAATACTAAGAATATTGTGTTTAAGATTAGTAACAAGACACACATTCTTAATACAAGGATAAGGAGGGGAACCGATATTACCATTTCCTATAATGTGACCTTTAAGATTGTTACCAAAGGAGACGTGTCCTTCCTTCTTCATCGATAGCATTGTAAATAATAAAGCATCCCCGGTCATGTGCCGTGAACAACCGCTATCGAGAATCCACTTGCTTCTAGCATGAGAAGGACTCTTCACCTACAACATAAGTTGAAGATAAATATTTTGGTACCCATGATCGTATGGGTCCTTGAGTGTTAGTCTTAGGAACCTACTTAAAAACTTTCTTATCAACTAGTTTCCTTGTATGACAATAATTGGTCATATGTCCAAGCAAGCCACAGTAGTTACAAATCATAGAGGATTTAGAAGAAGATGTGTGAGTATCATGCATATGTGAATCTCTAGTGCGAGGAGTTCTATCATTAGTATTATGATGATGATAATAAAAAGCATGATACGACGTGTTTTTCTTAACAAATGGTCCTTTCCTTGTGTTAGAAAAGGACTTATGTGTAGTGTTCATGTAAGAAGTATGCCTAACATTGTGATGAGTGTGGAGGTGTCTTGGAGTATGCATGTGAGTAGTGTTCTTATTACCTAGTTTCTTACTCTGTACAGGAAGATCATTATACTTAATAGAAGTATCATATTCTCTCCTATTAGCATCTTGAACCTTATGCATAGCAAATTCATAAGCCCATCTCATAGATTGAATCTCATCATCCTTTTTCTTGATGGTGACTAGAGATTCTTGAAACTTGAGTCGCAAAGACTCTATTTCATCCATGTCAGAAGCAGGAGATTTTCCCTTTACATCAATAATGATGCTTGAGAGTCTCTCTACTTCAAGTTGAAGAGCATCAACCTCTTTAAAAGATTTTTTGTATTTATTTCTAACACCTTTCTGCTCTTCATATAGTTCAAGGATGGCTTTCTCCAAGTCATCATAAGTAAGGGTATTTAAGGAGAGATCATCGAGTACCTCATCGGTTGCCATGAGACAAACGTTGGCATTGTGTTTGCACTCTTTGTCGTTGTCGGAGTCGCTTGCGTCACTCTCACACCAAATGCTTGTGTTGGCAAATTTCCTGGAGGACGAGCTTCCTTTGCTAGGCTTCTCGTACTTGCTTGAGTCTTTTCTTATCATAGGACAGTCCCTCTTGATGTGTCCGGTTCTTCGGCATTGATAGCACGCCGGATCTTCCTCATTGTCCCGTCTGAAGCGGTTGGCTTTTTTGAATTTGAGGAACTTTCGAAAGTGCTTAGCTGTGAGAGCTATTTCTTCATCATCGTCCGACTCGTTGTCGTTGGAGCTATCCTTGGAGTAGGACTTTGTAACTTTGAGAGCAAGAGACTTCTCTTTCTCTTTGGCCTTCTCCTTCTCCTTCTCTTGTATGGAAGATTCCTCTTGATCTTTCATATCGAGTTCATGAGTCATTAGCTTCCCCGTGAGGGTCTCAAGGTTCATGACTGTCAGGTCATTCCCTTCAATGATTGCGATAGCTTTAGGACTCCATCCTTTTGTCAATCCTCTAAGGATTGTTTTGATCTTTTCATGAGCAAGATATTCCTTACCAAGAGAAGAAAGAGGATTAATAATATCACCAAAACGAGTAAACATACAAGTAATAGACTCATCATGTTTCATCTTAAAGGACTCATATTCTTGCATGAGTCTACTAATCTTGGATTCCTTTACTTGTGATGTACCCTCGTGTGTGACTTCAAGTAACTTCCAAATCTCATTAAAAGTCTTGCAAGTAGATATTCTATTGAATTCACTACTATCGAGACATCTCGACTAGCAAGCTTCTTGGTATTTTCAGTAAGTATGTCCCTAAGGGTGTCAGAAGCAACATCCTCAATAACTCTGGAAGGAGTAGGGAGACCATTTATCATACAATCCCATAAATCGAAATCTATGGACTTCAGATAAATGCTCATCCTTATCTTCCAGTAGTTATAGTTGGTTCCATCAAATAGGGGAGGCCTATTTGTGGAGTGTCCCTCATTGTGGAAGGTGTTGATACTAGGGTTAGTGGCCATGGATCACTCAAAGGGTGTAAATCCAAATCAAGAGAACAAAGCTCTGATACCAATTGTAGAACCCTAGAGGGGGGTGAATAGGGAAATAAAAAATAACTTGATCACAAGAAGCAATATATGAAAAATAAAAAGAGAGAGTAGAAAGATCAAACACAAGATGTATCCTGGTATCCTCGCTTGAGGCAATCCAGTCCCGGAACTCTCTCCGGCTTAAATCCACTATTTAATAAAATAGTACACACGAGTTTGGATCCGAAGAACTCGCCAACTTCAACACGAGTTTGGATCCGAAGAACTCGCCAACTTCAACACACGAGTTTTCTTACGAAGGCTCGCCAACTTCAAAGAAATGAGAAGATAACTTGTTGATCTTCTAACACTTGAAGATCGAAAATTACAACTCTCAATAACTTTAGCACTTTGGGAGAGGATGACAATTAAAAGCTTGGTAGAGTATTAATGGTGAAGCTCTTGGTAGTTTGGAAATTTTATGGCAAGAGTTGGTAAAAGATTCGAAAGAGAGAAGGCTTTCATTTATAGAGAAACCAAGAGTAGGTAGCATTTAATGCTCCTGGATACAGCCTGACCGGCATACCGTCGGTATGTACCGGCATACCGTCGGTATACCGGTCGAACAGTAACGATCATATTAATATCTGTTAGGAGCATTTAATGCTGCCATTAATGCAGTCTATGCCATTCAAAAATCAAATATTCGTAACCCGGTATACCGTCGGTATGCCGCGGTATACCGTCGGTATACCGACGTTTATCACAGAACAGTTTTGAGGCAAACAAAACGGTATACCGTCGGTATGCCGGAGCATACCATCGGTATGCCGAGGTTTGTCACAGAACGTTTTGTGGTCCACAAAAATGGTATACCGCCGGTATGCCGGAGCATACCGTCGGTATGCCGACATTTCTCGCAGAAGGTTTTGTGGACAATAAAACGGTATACCGTCGGTATGCCGGAGCATACCGCAGGTATGTCGATCTATAGGATATTGATTTTTGACTTAAAGAAGAGAAAGCTTTTAGTTTGTCATCCAACCTTAAGTGTTTACAGAAAGACCTAGACCTTGTACAGACTCGAAATCATGCAGTGTAGGAAGCCGTCTATACAAGAAGTGCCGATCTTTACTTCAGTCTTCAAGGCTATGGATGGTAAACTTGAATGGACAGACTTTATGTAGTAGAGCTTTTGAAATGATATCAATCTGAAAACAAAGAAAACTAAACTACGAAGATGTTGTTAATATTATCAAAATAATAATGTGCCAACATTTTATGCATGTCGCGTTGTCCTCGTAAAGGATGTAGGCTTATTCGTAACTTCTAAAAGCTACAACTCCTCATGATATGTTGAACTAGTGATCTTAATCATACACATTCTCTACTTACTTCATGGAGTGCCAGAATTTCTAAATAATTGGTCGATATTGCTGCAATAGTTTATTTGAATGACCCTCATGAGATAGATGCACCATTTTTAATAAAAAAATATACACTATTTGTGATCTCCCTTATGGGGATCATATAAATAACATGCGTTTGCATATCCAACAAGGTCATCATGTTCATATGAATAATATAAACCAAGATCAATGGTTCCTTTGATATATTTAAGAATGTGTTTTATGTCATTCCAATGCATACGTATAGGTGCGGAGCTATATCTAACCAACAGATTCACAAAAAAAGATATGATAGATCTAGTGTATTGTGCTAAATAAAGAAGTGCACCTATTGTACTAAAATATGGTACTTCGGGACCTAAAACATCTTCATTTTCTTCTCTCGGTCGAAATATATCTTGGTCAATTTCCAATGACCGAACCACCATAGGCGTGCCGAGTAAATGAAAATTACTCATGTTAAATATCTTTAGAAGATTTTTAGCATATTTGGCTCGATGGAGTAAAACTCTATTTTTACTATGCTCAATACATAGGCCGAGACAAAATTTTGTTTCATCCAAATCTTTTATTTCAAATTATTTCTTAAGATAGCTAGCGACATTTTCAATCACTTTTGAAGATCCTATCAAGTTTATGCCATCCACATAAACAGCTGCTATGACGAATCTATTATAACCCATGTTCCTGAATTTATTTCAAAATTTATTTTATTTTATTTGAAATATTTTGTGTTAGAAGAATTCTATTTGAATTTCTATAGAGGAAATCTTGAATATTTTCAAATGATAAAAAGGTCTATGTTTTAAAAAATTAGATTTTGGAATTTATGAAAATATTGTTTAAATTATTTTGATGGTATTAAATATTAGTTTAAATTATTATTGTTACTAAATATTAGAATTAGATTTGATTAATTTAGTTTTGAAATAATCAATTATTATCTTTGACCAATAAAAATCTATTGCTAAATTATTTTAATTAAGATTTTAGATTATGCAAATATATTTTGATTATCCTTTGATAAAAACAAATACGATTTTAATTTACGTATGGTAACTAAATATTGGATTCGATTTAATTAATTGAGTTTTAAATATTTATTTGATTTAAAATTTATGGAAATATTTGATCATTGTATTCTTAATCCCTATTTATTTAGGAAATCTCCATCTATTTAAGGAGAGCCTTTTTTTTTTTTCCTTCCAACCTAATTCTAATTAAGTAATTGCTATCTATTATATATACCTATTGAACCTATAAACATTTCTCATATTTTCCTTTCCCGAAATTCCTCTTTTTTCGACCAAAATAGCTCAAATTCGTCATAAATTTAGTCTCACTTTTCAAAAGCTGTAGCAATTTTGCGAAACCTTTGCGTCCAACTATGGACTCCATTTTACCTCCAGTTTTTTTGTTAAAATCATATTGAGGTTAGCTTTCCAAATCTATAATCTATTTTTTGTAATTAGTAACGTGAATTTCTGAAAAATTATTTTGAGTGTCAGTTGTCCAAAAATTAATGTGTCGCACTATTTTTGGGATTTTGGGAGATCCCGAACTCCGTTTTGTGAACCATTTGATATTTTGGAATGTGACACATAGATCTACAACATACTAATTTTCCAAAAATTAATAAAATTGTTTAATATTTTTTAATTCATAGAACTCATAGATGGTCGGTGATTCACTAAATTAGTAGTGGCTAGCCATAATTGTAATAACTTTCAACCAAATTATGATTCGGTGGCATACGTCGGCTGCAACTTAACTCGAGGTATGTACATTATTGCTTTATTTTCTTAGTGCATTATCAATGCTTTTCCTTACCATGTTTATAGTTAGTATTCATTTTGAGACACGATTGTGACATGATAGAATTGTTGTACCATTGCTCG
The DNA here is from genome assembly GCA_029216955.1 of Iris pallida. Taxonomy (NCBI): domain Eukaryota; kingdom Viridiplantae; phylum Streptophyta; class Magnoliopsida; order Asparagales; family Iridaceae; genus Iris; species Iris pallida. The sequence continues at coordinate 1,822,703 of JANAVB010009000.1, read as the reverse complement.
TTATTGTTGTTCAGTGAGTCGATAGGAAAAATACTTAGTAGGTATATGAACAAAACTAATTAATGTTAATGTGGATAGCTAAATCATACAACTCACGTATGGGTTAGCCTTCCCTTATAATGTGGATAGCCATCTATACGATATGTCGTATTAGCCCAGTCGTTCACAACACACACTGTCTGTTAATCTTACTTGTCTTGTTTATATATGTTCTTGCCGGTAGTTTTTTTGTACATGTTTACTTTTTAATATACATGTTTCTCTTATTGCTATATTTTACTGTATCACTAGCTTTATTTTGTGTTGAGTTACATTATTGCAATATGATTGTACTTTGCTCATTTCTGACTGGATACGTTGTAGGTTACACTATTTTGCACCATGGACCTTTCTAGGGGAGGTAGAGTCATTTTGGAGGCCAATCTTAGTTTCTAAATAGATTAGATAATTCTTGGATTTAAACATTTAGCGGATTTGTTCTCGAATATTATCTTAATGTATTATTGGATTTGTAAATTGAATAGTTATTGTGAATGAGAAAATAGATGAATTTATGATCAAATATTGTATAAGTAGATTTGAGATTAATATTAAGGTCTAGACAACATACTACTGTCGATGCTGCAGCATAGGCTGGACTTGACTACTACTCTATCCCGAAAGTGGGAGCGAATTGTGACAAGTTTTTCTGGTGCCCATGCAGGTCAGTTTTCACAACTATGGACTAAGTCCGGGATTAGGAACCTTTTCCAACTAAGAAAATATCAGGACATAGCAGGAAATCAAAACCTAGTATAAACCAAAAAAACTAAGATGATCAAAATGACGAGAATCTTGAGAGAAACATCTTTAGTAAAGCAAGTTCTAAGAAATATTGAGCTATCAAAGCTACATGAAGGAAAACAGCTATAAAACAATAATTGTTGATACTGATCGAGTCGCGGATTGCTCTGACAGTCATGATTGATTCACCTTCTCTATATATACAAGTTCAATTTCTTTCAAAAATTCATTTTACTTTCTCTCTCCACTCTTTTTCTGTAATGCCCCAGAACCAGAATACTGGAGAGCGGGGGCGTACATAGCCAACTACGTATATTGAAGTGCAACCCACCTCACTATACGGTCACGGATGTCTAGATACATGAGGGTTTAACTACAAGCCAACAGTCTTCTATGGTCATGAACAAGCCTATTGTCTCAATCTCAAGCAAGCAATAATAGTTACAAGATGTCAGAGCACCAAATATATAATAGCAAAGCGTCCCATACATTACATATTGGATGATCATGAAGCTAGTCGTACAAAATGTCAAGACTAGCAAGAGTTTAGTCGTACATGATCAACCCTAGGATCTGTCAATCATGTTACAGCCCGTAGGCAGACAGTAAATAAAAATGCAATACGAGCTAACACATGTTCGCCGGCTAAATGCCTCAAAAGAATAATTTTTACAATAAAGTGGGAGGACAAAAAGAAACCCACTCGTTGCCAGGGTTACGCCTGGTGGTCACCCTCTGGCTGGAAGACAGGTGGATCCTCTGGTGCTGCTCCGATATCTGGCCACACAAAACCAGCTGGGTCAGACCCCAGAAAGAGCAAGTGCCACAAAGGAGGCTTCACTTAGAAACTAAAACCAGCATATCACAATAGAATATTAAAGATAATAAATAAAGAACTGATAATAATAGAGATAACAACAGTAAACTGAGTACGAGGAAACCATTCAAGTAGCCAGGTCATAACCCTTAAACCAAACAAGGATCGGGGTTGCAGCCCATCACCTGAATAGAAACCCGTCTCAAATACTATTGGTACGGTGAAGACAATAAACGAAGAGAGGACACAGAACTGCTCCGGGAGCCAGGTTACAACCCTTAAACCAAACAAGGATCGGGGTTGTAACCCTTCGCCTGAACAGAACTGGACCCCCGATCTTTATCGCTAAGGCCAGTATAAATAATCATGGTATTAAGGTAAGGTAAAATATGATGAACATGGCATGGGGTTACAGTAAGACAATAAACGAAGAGAGGACACCGAACTGCTCCGGGAGCCAGGTTACAGCCCTTAAACCAAATAAGGACCGGGGTTGTAACCCTTCGCCTGAACAGAACTGGACCCCCGATCGTTATTGTTAAGGCAAGCATCATGTCATGTCACAATCTTGTACAGGATCAGGATAAGACTAAGCTGGAACAAACTCCATCCAATCAATCACGACCAATCAAGAGTACGGCTTGATACTTTTAACTAACTAGGGTTATCACATGCCTAGTTATTAGCAAGATGCAATGGGATTATCCCAACAGCCATAAGCCTTGCAGACCATCCGATTATCCAGGTCGAATGTCCATTTATGAAGAATGCAACATGTGACTGTGTGCTGGAAATGTGCCCTACTCATCGGTAGGCTACAAGTCTACTTAATGCGCCCAGATAACGGGATTGCCTGTAGCTAGGAATCTCTTCATGTCTACTGAATTATTCTAGTTTATTAGCCTTAGTCAATTACTGTAGGTATCCCTGACCGTGGTACTTAGAAATCCCTATCCTAGACATGATGCAAGACAGTACTAGTTTATTTTGTACAAACACAATCACCCACGGTGTCCAGGCCATTCAATTCTGTCATAACATGCTAGCCGTCGCAACAGCATTCGAGATATATATCATGTCAAATTCATTGTCAAGAGTACGCCACGACGGGTTACCATTATGTCATGGAACATATTTAAATTTAATATTTAACCTGGTATAAGCGTATATGCAATTACTAAATATAAACAGGGTGCAAGAGTTGTGGAGGAATCATGCGGCTCAGGAAAGACGGGGTATAACTTCCACATACGAACTCAAAATGAGGTGCTCAAGAGATATTCGGAAAGGCAAGACAAAGATCTAAAACTTTCATGTTATAAGTTTTTTCAAAATTCTGGCTAGAAAATAGCTAAACTTGACAAAAACAGTCATTCTGTGCACTTTTTACGCCAAAAATTCAATTCTGCGTAAAATACACAAAAGGGGAGGGCTCCAGCGTAAAATTTCACATTCTGGGTACCATTCAGCGTAAAATACGCAATTTTAGGGTTCCCAGCATAAAATTTTACATTCTGGATGCTATCCAGCGTAAAATACGTAATTTTAGGGTTCCCAACGTAAAAGTTTACATTCTGGATGCTATCCGGCGTAAAATACGCAATTTCAGGGTTTCCAGCGTAAAATCTTATATTCTGGATGCTATCCAGCGTAAAATACGCAATTTCAGGGTTCCCAGCGTAAAATCTTACATTCTGGATGCTATCCAGCGTAAAATACGCAATTTCAGGGTTTCCAGCGTAAAATTTTACATTCTGGATGCTATCCAGCATAAAATTTCAGGGTTCCTAGCGTAAAATCTCACTCAGCCGACATGAAAAATCCAGAAAACTTGTTTTGGCCATAAAAACTTCATTTTAACTCGAAATGAGGTGAATAAAAAACCAAATTCACATGAAATTTCGTGCACTTGCTCATTGAACTATTAGTTTTCGAAAATAATAAGTTTTAGTAGATCAAAATCAAGAAAAACTCTATGAACTCATGAAACCCTAAAGTTATAATGTAGATCTAGAAGAATCTATCCATAAAAATAAAAAATTACAAGTTTTAAAGAGGCTTATAATCATGTAAAGAAGAGAATGGAACAATAAAACTTAAGATCCATCATGAAGCAAGTTGCACTTACCTAGGGCTCTTGGGTGTAGGTGGAGAGTAATGGTGAGGAAGAAGAAGAGTGAATGAGGAGAGAGAAAGAGTGTTGGGTTAATAAATAGAGATGGTGGTGGTGGGTAAGGGTTCTCCCCTTGGTTCATGATGAACCAATAAGCAACCCAAGCCAAACCAAGCCAACCCAAACAAGTCGAACCAAGCCAGGAGACATGCAATACGAGTCAGATACGTATACGTATTCCAAAATACATAATTATGAACTATGGTCATCACAAGTCTACCCACCTTAAAAGAATTCCATCCTCAAAATTTAATTAAGAGGCTAGAGAGGCAATGACAAGCTATATTCAAGCAATCTACCATGCAATCATTCATTTCAAGCAAGAAATTTAGAGCGTAAGGCATATGAAAGACATTATACCTTACGAGTCAAACAGGTCAGGATATCGCGATCGGATATCATTCTCATGCTCCCACATTGACTCACCCAAGGAGTGATGACCCCAAGCAACACGGACTAACTTGATAGTCTTGTTCTTGATCAGTATCTTCTCTCTTTGGTCCAATATGGATACAGACCTCTCCTCATACGAAAGGTTGGTACCAACAACCAATTCTGAATGATCTAGGATGTGGCTCGGGTCCGGGATATACCATCACAGTTGGGATACATGGAACACGTCATGCACCTCACTCAGAGACGGCGGAAGAGCGAGATGATAGGACACATCTCCTACTCGCTCCAGGATATCGGACGACCCTATATACCTAGGACTAAGATTTTTCCCGTACGTCGAAATGAATGATGCCACGGTTAGGCGAGATCCTAAGGAATACATGGTCGCCGACAGAAAATTCAAGGGGACGCCGATGAGAATCGGCCCAATGGCGCTGACGATCTTGTGCAACGCGACGATGATCTCTGACTCTCCTGACCACCTCAACTGTCTGAGTGATCAACTCGGGACCAAGCATCTGCCTTTCTCCAACATCGTCCTATGCTAGTAGGGATCTGTACTTCCTACCATACAGTGCCTCGAACGGTGCCATCTGGATACTGGCTTGGAAACTATTGTTGTACAAGAACTCCACCAGGTGCAGGTGATCTTTCCATGAACCACCGAAGTCGAGCGTACAAGATCTTAACATATCCTCAAGAGTCTGGATCGTGCGCTCCGACTGACCATCTGTCTGCGGGTGATAAGCTGAGCTAAACTCGAGGTGAGTTCCCAAACTCTCTTGCAGACTACGCCAAAAGTGCGACATAAATCTTGAATCTCGGTCCGAGGTGATACTGACTGGAACACCGTACAGCCTAACAATCTACCTAAGGTACATCCCTGCTAGCTGAGCCATCGACTGACCAATTCTGAATGGGAGAAAGTGAGCCACCTTCGTGAGCCGATCAATTATAACCCATATAGCATCTCTACCGGTCAGGGACCTAGGTAATCCAGTCACGAAATCCATGGTTATATGCTTCCACTTCTATTCTAGAATTGGCAAGGGCTGAAGAAGTCCAGCTGGCCTCTGATGTTCAGCCTTGACTTGTTGGTAAACCAAACACCGAGAGACAAATCGAGCTATCTTCCTCTTCATGCCATTCCACCAAAAGTACTGACGGATATTTTGGTACATCTTCGTGCCACCGGAATGAATCGAATACTGAGAACTGTGAGCTTCCGCCATGACTTCCTGTCTGATATCTCCACTGGGTACACGAAGACGCTTCCCATGTCGAAGTGTACCATCTTTATGGATACATAACTCTGGTCTTCGTCCTGCCTCACACTCTGCTCTGAGTCGCTGAAGCTTGGAATCTGCTGACTGCGCCATCCGGATCCTCTCGACTATAGTGGACTAAACTTGCATGCTGGCCATCAATGCCACACTGGAAGGGAGGACAACTATACCCATTTTCTGAAGATCGGCTAACAGCTCTGGTTGCGCTGTTAGGAAATAAACTCCGGCTCTCCTGCTCAATGCATCTGCAACGACATTGGCCTTCCCAAGATGATACTACAGGTTGACATCATAATCTACAAGCAGATCTAGTCATCTTCTCTGACGCATGTTAAGATCCTTCTGAGTGAACACATACTTCAGGCTCTTGTGATCGGTAAAAATCTCTACCCTATCTCCATACAAGTAGTGTCGCCAAAGCTTAAGTACAAACACTACTGCTGCCAGCTCCAAGTCATGGGTTGGGTAATTCCTCTCATGATCACGAAGTTGTCGTGACACATAAGCTATTACCTTCCCATGCTGTATCAGAACACATCCTAAACCTCGACCTGAAGCATCATAATACACTGAGAATCCTCTGATCCCATCTGGAAGCGTGAGAATAGGAGCCATCATCAAGCCTCGCTTCAACTTCTCAAAAGAATCCTGACATTCTGCTGTCCAAGCAAACTGCACATCCTTACGGGTCAACTGGATCAATGGTGCTGATATCCGAGCAAAGTCTGAAACAAATCATTGGTAGTAGCTGGCCAAGCTAAGAAAACTACGAATTTCTACCACTGTGCTAGGTACTGACCACATTTTAATGGCCACGATCTTCTGGGGATCCACTTCTACTCCTCCTCTGGTGATGATATGGCCCAAGTACAAAATGTGATCGAGCCAGAACTCGTATTTACTAAACTTGGCATACAACTGGTGCTCTGAGAATCTGGAGGACAACTCGGAGATGCTGCTCATGCTCCGCTTCACTCTTTCTGTAGACCAGGATGTCATTTAGGAATACAATTACGAACTGATCCAAATAAGGCATAAAGATACGATTCATGAGGTCCATGAATACAGCCGACGCATTGGTTGCTCCAAAGGGTATAACAAGGAACTCCCAATGCCCATACCGGAATCTGAAAGCTGTCTTCGGGATGTCCTACTCTCTAACTCTGATATGATGGTACCCTGACCGCAAATCAATCTTCGAGAATACTGCTGCTCCTCTGAGTTGATCAAACAAGTCATCTATCCTTGGGAGAGGATATCTGTTCTTGATTGTCACTGAGTTCAAGGTATGATAGTCAACACATAATCTGGATGTACCATCCTTCTTTTTCACAAGAAGCATCAGGGCTCCCCAAGGCGATCCACTAGCACGAATGAATCCCTTGGTTCTGAGTTCTTCAATCATTTTGTACAATATCTCTAGTTCTGACGGCGCCATCCTGTAGACTCTTTTTGACACATGTGCAGTCCCGGGGATCAAGTCTATGGTAAACTCGATCTCTCGCTCTGGCGGCATTCCTGGGAGCTCTTCTGGGAAAACATCTGGAAACTCCTCGACGATCCGGGGTAACTGCACTGCTGCTACTGCCATCCGCAATACTGGAGGAGAAGGTTCAACTTCGCCTTAGGAGAAGGAAAACTCCGGCTCGCCTGGGATGCTAAAAGCAACCCTGCCAATATGATAATCTATCCTGGCATACTGGTCCCTCAACCAATCCATCCCTAAGACCACATCATAATCTGCCATCGGGAATTCTATCAACCTAGCGGGAAACTCTCTACCGCTAACTATGACCCGACACGAGGAAAACACTCTATCTACTCCCACAAGACCGTTACCAGTAAGTATATTGAGCCTTACTGATAATGACTCGGGCTCCAGCCCTATCCGTGTCGCGAATCGTGCAGACATAAATGAATACGAGGCACCAGAATCAAATAATACTGAAGCTGGAAAGGTGTTGACGAGAATAGTACCTGCCACTACCTCACTGGGTGCTATTCCTTCCTCTCCCATGGTCATGGCCAGCACTTGACCATGTCCTCTGGGTACGGGTCCCCTCTGCTGAAAATTCCCCTGCCTGCTCTGGACCAGGGCTTGGGCATACTGCTGCGGTCTCTGCTGCTGGAATGCCTGGGCCTACGTCGGCAATGGCCTCGGGAACGGGTACTGCAGCTGCTGCTGCTGCTGGACTGGTGCTGGTCCTCTAACTGAAGGACTAGAGAAGGCCGATGAACTCCCCCTGTTCGGGCAGTTCCCAACCCTGTGGTCCGGGGCTCCACAAACCAAGCACAAACCCTATGCTCTGCGATACTCTGATACCACATGCCCTGGCTTCCCGCAGTGTGAACATTCCACTGCGGAGGACTGCTTCTGCTTCTGCTGCAGAGGGTGCGTCGGGATGGAATGCTGAACCGACGTCACTGAGGCCGCCCGCCTCGGAGCTCCAATAGTTAAAGCCTTGGCTGCCGGGGCTAGTGCTGATGACTGATTCATCTGGCCGTGAGATTGCTTTCGACCTTCGGTCCTGTCCACAATCCTCTATGAGGTATACTCATACCTCCGGGCTGTCCTCAGTACTGCATCAAAGGTCTGATGCTCAAACTGCTCTACTGCCAACAAAATCTCTAGGTGGAGCCCATACTAGAACTGCTGGGCTCTATCGAACTCGGTTGCTACCAAGGTGGGAGCAAACCGACTAAGTCTCGAAAACTCGGCCGCATATCCGTCGATCGTCCTGCCCATCCGCTTCAGATTGGTGAACCTCGTCTGTAGATCATACCGAGCTATAAAATTAAAATACTTGGTCTGGAATCTCTCCCTGAATACTGTCCAGACAATAGGGATCACTAATCCAACGGCCTATGCCACCCACCAGCTGCGGGCAAGATCCAATAGCTGTAGGCGCACCATGGCCACCTTTTCGTTCTCTGGAGTCCTGGCTGCTTCTAGAATCACCTCTGTGTCCTGAAGCCATGCATCTGCAGCGATCGCATCTTCACTGCCGTCGAAGAAGGGAGGGTTCAAGTGCTTGAAGCTGTTGGCTGCGCTATTACCCTGATGACATTCTCTGGTCAAAGCGTCTGCCACCGCCTGGTGCAAGGCATCTCCTAGACGATCCTGGGAGGCTAATAGTGACCTGATGAGACCCACCAAAGTGCCATCATCAGGCTCTGCAGGTTGGACGGGCTGAACTGGTGGCTCTCCTCCAGTAGGTATGACTCTGGAGGCTACTCCTGAATATTGGGCTTGATCTTCGGGTTGCTGCTGGTCCACGGGAGGTACTTTGCCTTACTGATCGGCAGGTCCAGGAACAATGCCGCTGAAGAAGACGACATAGGGAACAATGAGGAAGGACCAAGACAGATCAACGATATAAGCATGCGATCAGGTCGAGAATCTTAGGGATTAGAAGATATATACAAAGATCAAGGGCGGGTGCTGATTGAGACATCTATTCGATAAATCCTCACATATCTTGATTCACAAGACCTGCATGGGCCACCACTTAAACCATGTAACGCCCCAGAACCAGAATACTGGAGAGCGGAGGCGTACATAGCCAGCTACGTATATTGAAGTGCAACCCACCTCGCTATACGGTCACGGCTGTCTAGATACATGAGGGTTTAACTACAAGCCAACAGTCTCCTATGGTCATGAACAAGCCTATTGTCTCAATCTCAAGCAAGCAATAATAGTTACAAGATGTCAGAGCACCAAATATATAATAGCAAGGCGTCCCATACATTACATATTGGATGATCATGAAGCTAGTCGTACAAAATGTCAAGACTAGCAAGAGTTCAGTCGTACATAATCAACCCTAGGATCTGTCAATCATATTACAGCCCGTAGGCAGACAGTAAATAAAGATGCAATACAAGCTAACACGTGCTCGCCGGCTAAACGCCTCAAAAGAATAATTTTTACAATAAAGTATGAGAACAAAAAAAAATCCACTCGTTGCCAGGGTTACGCCTGGTGGTCACCATCTGGCTGGAAGACAGGTGGATCCTCTGGTGCTGCTCCGATATCTGGCTACACAAAACCAGTTGGGTCAGACCCCAGAAAGAGCAAGTGCCACAAAGAAGACTTCACTTAGGAACTAAAACCAGCATATCACAATAAAATATTAAAGATAATAAATAAAAAACTAATAATAATAGAGATGACAACAATAAACTGAGTATGAGGAAACCATTCAAGTAGCCAGGTCACAACCCTTAAACCAAACAAGGACCGGGGTTGCAGCCCTTCACTTGAATAGAAACCCGTCTCAAATACTATTGGTACAGTGAAGACAATATACGAAGAGAGGACACATAACTGCTCCGGGAGCCAGGTTACAACCCTTAAACCAAACAAGGACTGGGGTTGTAACCCTTCGCCTGAACAGAATTGGACCCCCGATCTTTATCGCTAAGGCCGGTATAAATAATCATGGTATTAAGGTAAGGTAAAACATGACGAACATGGCATGGGGTTGCAGTAAGACAATAAACGAAGAGAGGACACAGAACTGCTCCGGGAGCCAGGTTACAACCCTTGAACCAAACAAGGACCGGGGTTGTAACCCTTCGCCTGAACAGAACTGGACTCCCGATCGTTATTGTTAAGGCAAGCATCATGTCATGTCACAATCTTGCACAGGATCAGGATAAGACTAAGCTGGAACAAACTCCATCTAATCAATCATGGCCAATCAAGAGTACGGCTTGATACTTTTAACTAACTAGGGTTATCACATGCCTAGTTATTAGCAAGATGCAATGGAATTATCCCAACAGCTACAAGCCCTGCAGACCATCTGGTTATCTAGGTCGAATGTCCGTTTATGAAGAATGCAACACATGACTGTGTGCTGGAAATGTGTCCTACTCATCGGTAGGCTTCAAGTCCACTTAATGCGCCCAAATAACGGGATTGCCTGTAGCTGAAAATCTCTTAATGTCTACTAAATTATTCTAGTTTATTAGCCTTAGTCAATTACTGTAGGTATCCCTGACCGTGGTACTCAGGGATCCCTATCCTAGACATGATGCAAGACAGTACTGATTTATTTTGTACAAACACAATCACCCACGGTGTCCAGGCCATTCAATTCTGTCATGACATGCTAGCCGTCGCAACAACATTCGAGATATATATCATGTCAAATTTACTGTCAAGAGTGCGCCACGACGGGTCACCATTATGTTATAAAATATATTTAAAATTAATATTTAACCTGGTATAAGCGTATATGCAATAACTAAATATAAACAGGATGCAAGAGTTGTGGAAGAATCATGCGGCTCAGGGGAGACGGGGCATAACTTCCACATACGAACTCAAAATGAGGTGCTCCAGAGATATTCAGAAAGGCAAGACAAAGATCTAAAACTTTCATGTGTTTTTTTCGAAATTCTGGCTAAAAAATAGCTAAACTTGGCAAAAAAGTCATTCTGTGCACTTTTTACGCCAAAAATTCAATTCTGCGTAAAATACGCAAAAGGTGAGGGCTCCAGCATAAAATTTCACATTCTGGGTACCATCTAGGGTTCCCAGCGTAAACTTTTACATTCTGGATGCTATCCAGCGTAAAATACGCAATTTTAGGATTTCCAGCGTAAAATTTTACATTCTGGGTACCGTCCAGCGTAAAATACGCAATTTCAGGGTTCCCAGCGTAAAATTTTACATTCTGGATGCTATCCAGCGTAAAATACGCAATTTCAGGGTTCCTAGCGTAAAATCTTACATTCTGGATGCTATCCAGCGTAAAATACGCAATTTCTGGATTTCCGGCGTAAAATCTTACATTCTGGATGCTATCTAGCGTAAAATACGCAATTTCAGGGTTTCCAGCGTAAAATTTACATTGTGGATGCTATCCAGCATAAAATACGCAATTTCAGGTTCCCAGCGTAAAATCTCACTCAACCGATATGAAAAATCCAGAAAACTTGTTTTGGCCATAAAAACTTCATTTTAACTCGAAATGAGGTGAATCAAAAATCAAATTCATACGAAATTTCGTGCTCTTGCTCATGGAACTATTAGTTTTCGAAAATAACAAGTTTTAGTAGATCAAAACCAAGAAAAACTCCATGAACTCATGAAATCCCAAAGTTATAATGTAGATCTAGAAGAATCTATCCTAAAAAAATCAAAAACTCCAAGTTCTAAAGAGTCTTATAATCATGTAAAGAAGAGAATAGAACAATAAAACTTAAGATCCATCATGAAGTAAGTTGCACTTGCCTAGGGCTCTTGGGTGTAGGTGGAGAGTAATGGTGAGGAAGAAGAAGAGTGAATGAGAAGAGAGGAAGAGTGTTGGATTAATAAATGGAGATGGTAGTGGTAGGTAAGGGTTCTCCCCTTGGTTCATGATGAACCAATAAGCAACCCAAGCCGAACCAAGCCATCCCAAATAAGCCAAACCAAGCCAGGAGACATGCAATACGAGTCAGATACGTACACGTATTCCAAAATACGTAATTACGAACTATGGTCGTCACATTTTCTCTTCTCCTTTCCTTTATACTTTTCTCGTGAGCTAGGAGCTTGGTCTCGAGAGCTCAGATTGTGGTTTCTGAACCTCTTGGTTGTGGAGTTCAAAAGTTAGACTGGAAGCTATTTTAGACAAGTACATCTTGCCGAACTACTGGTCCCAACCATTCAAAAGAAAACCAAGAAACTATTGGATAATAAGATGTATCAAAACCAAGAAACCACTGGACAAAACAACGTATCTTTACTATTCATCAAAATATTATAACATTATTCATCAAAATATAACAACACTATTCATCAAAATTGCATAGCTTTCCTATGGTCAAATTTTTAGGTAGATTTCCTTGAATTTTTGTTGAAAAAATCGGATGGTCATAGCAACTTTTGCCTCGACAAAAATGAGCTATTCAGATGATCCATCGAATTTTTGTAGATTTTCGACTGATTTTTCGAAAGAGAGAAAAATTCTCTACTTAGTGAAATTCTAGGGTTCACCATTTCATATGCGGGTCCTAACATAGGTCTATGTCAATGCCATCGGTTATTCTTACAGTCTCGATCAATCGAGAAATGAATATAGCCAAATAAAAATCAATAAATCGGTAAATATTCACGTATCATTATACAAATATCGATACTATGAGACGAGTCTTATACACTAGTTCCACATTCATACAAATTATTTTAGTCCATATAGTGCAAAGCGGGTCCAGCGGCGGACATCGTTTTGATCCAAAATTATTGTTTTACCTCCTTTGTCCAGAATTGGACTTATGGATTGTAGAAGCATGAAAAATACAAAATGGTGCATAACCTTCATGCACCTTAGTATGAAATCTCAAGTCTGAAGCAGATCGATCTTTGGAGTTTTGTGAGTTTTTGGATATACTAATAAAAAAGACGCATAGCCAAAGAAAGATCAGAAAGACGCATAGTTAAAGTAAAAGACAGAAAGACACATGGTTTAATTGACGCATAATCAAGAGCTGGGTGATTTTTGTCTTCTTCTTGGATGAAGTGATAAACTTCGGGCAGTATGCAATGTTCACTCCGAGGAAGATGTCAGTGGTTTCGTCATCATCATCATCATCATTTCACCTTTACAGCTATAAATGAGCATTCCTAAGCAGCTATTTGCAGTATGCAATGGAAGATGCTATGATGCATAGCTATTCCCCATGAAGAGATCGTCTACTAACATGGCACTATTTCATGCATCACGTCTCAAATGTGGCATGCTATACGTGATTCTCGTGCACGTTCACACTCCACTAACTTTAGGTGCCTATGCGCCTACCCATCTTCATGCGCCTCTAAGGGAGGAAACAATATATTTTATGTCTATGTACATATAGTTGTTCCAGTGAAGAAAATCTATAAATAGAGGACAACGTTTTCCTCGTAACGGACACACAAACGCCCATAAAGAAAGAGGCTACACGCACAACTGACGCTACGTAAGCTGTGACATCCTAGAGAAAGCTTTCAGTGATAGAGCCGCCATTGCTATCAAGAATTCACCAGTAAACAAGCTTCGTCAACCTTCACATCGGATCGTCAATGGAGTAAAGAAGTCAAAGTAGACTTAGCTTCTATCGCCCCAATCCCTAGATCTATTGTACTTGAAATTCCTGTTTAGGATTCCTGTTGTACTCTTTTTTCTTTACTATTAATACAAAAGTTTTAGTCCTTTGGGCTTTTTGTGTTAAAACTTGGGGTTTATCTTAGATATTTCTCTTATTTCGAAAATGGTAGTAATTTTTATTTCAGTATTCGGAGACGTTTACGGAAGTTCCATCTTTGTTGCTTCTATTTCGCCTCCTGGACATTGTCAAAATGCCCAACTACTACCAGATAATTATACCTTGCTATATTTACTCTTCATTATATTTATTTCCGATATTTATTTAGTTTGTTTCATATTTTTTTGCTTTATATGCTATAAATTGTGCATCTAAGTCATACTTGGGTGCAAGCAACTGGTTAGTCATTTTTCGTTGCTTTCTTTTATTTTATGCGTGTTGACTTAGTTTTAGTGGACTACCTTCCGATTATGAGATATTCTTGTATCTCCTTTGGCCATGACACTCACATTACACGATTTGAGACATTTTGCTAGGGGCACGATCAGCGTATCTGATTGGCCATCGTTACATAAGAGTTAATTGACAGATAGATATCGTAGCTGCTATGATTAGGATATAGAAACTCCAGCAGTTACAAAACTGGTCAAGATATGGACATGACTTGGTCAGTGTGGGAATCTTAGGGCAAGATAGTATGTAGTGCGTATGGAAAGCTAAACAGGTAAACAATAGTCTTCTGATGGAACTATGGCGTGATACAAATTACAGATACCCTCTAGCATTTTTGGAACGTTACGGCCGGATACAGATGACTGGATGACAGTATATGTAAATCACTAGCCTAAATTCTATCCATACGTGTGAAAGTTGTCTTTAAATTGCACGTTAGACGGTTAGGTCACCCTTGTATATTTATTTTCTAGGTTAGTCTTTTGCATATTTATTCATCTAATATGACAGTACATATAGCATGATATTATGTATTGTTTGCGAGAACAAAAGTTTTACAAGAAAACTAGTTTACGAACTAAGAAAAAGAAAGTACAAGAGTACAATTTGATTATGGGGAAGTACAACTGTAGGAATCTGATCTGAAGACGATCTTGGATGATGTGATATCGAAGACACGAGCCTCTGGAGAATGCAACAACACTTTCTCAGGAGATTATGATCATTAGTGATACCTTAGAACTGATTTAGAACCCTATTTATAGAGTTTTGAAATAACTGTCAAACAGTTATTCTGAGTGGCATGCATTGCATTTTGCGCGCCATTCACTCAGTTGCGCGAACGGTTACTTGAACAACTGGGGACACGTGCAATTCTATAAGAGATATGTGCGTGGTCGTAGGCAGTATAGTGGACACGTTCTTCGAGATTAGTGGCATGTGCACCACGTCATTTGACTTCTGAATGAAAAATTGACTAGGTGGTGCCAACTTGATAAGTGGCGCCAGACACAACTTGATAACTGGCATCCCTTACTCAGTCTGTCAGTTCTGTGGTAATTTAATTATCTCGTGCCAAATGATAGCTAGCACGAGCTAGCTGTCAACATTAATTACAGAGACTGACATAGTCTCCTCAAGCGTCGCGTTGCTCGAGATTCGAAGGAATTTCTGTAGAAGCATGGAAAATATCAGAATGATGGTCTATGCGGCTCGGAACAGGAGAACCCCATGCGGCTCATACAGGGGCAGTCCCATGCGGTTCAGAGAGACTCTCAGTCTCATACGGCTCGGGACAGGAGAGTCCATGCAGCTTATATAGGGACAGTCCCATGCGGTTCAAAGAGTCTCCCAGCCTCATGCGGCTCGGAAGTACATGCGGCTCACATACGACCAACAGAGATATGCGGCTCGATCAACACCACGTGTCCCCATGGGATCCCTTCACACAGCTGGCCATCGAGTAATGGCCTTATTTAATGCTCTGCCATGATTTGACAGCTGACGGCTCTGACATAAAGTGTCATGATGGTCCTGTCATAATGACAGACTCTTCGGGAACGGAAGAAAATCTTTGATACGATCCGAGATTGCCACATGGCAGACTCCCATGCGGCTCAATCAAAGAACAGCTCCATACGGCTGGCAGGAATCATCTTCCTGTGGCTCACCACGAAACCATCCCATGCGGCTCGCAAGTACTATGCCTATGCGGCTCGCTGAGACGCTGTCTTATGCGGTTCATGGATATCATGCGGCTCTGGCAGGGTCCACCATTAAGACACGTGACAGAGATTCAATTACCCCCATGACATGACAGCTGGTAGCAGGGAAGATCATGGGATGCGTGGTATTAAATCAATCAGAGATTTACCAGATCCCAATAACCATATTTAACGTTATCCTCATAATTAATGAGATCAGGTCATATCATTTATGATCAAGCCAACGGGACACGTGGTGAGAGATCCAAGCTTGACACAACCAATCATGAAGATTTAAAGCAATCAGCATTAATCATTCACAGGATTCAATACTATCCACATTAATGGCCCAGATCCTTCATGTTAAGACTAATGGTTCAGATTGATTAATCATCAGGCTGCCGCCACTTTGAGAATGGGCAATCATCCAAACCCTAATGATGCCCCCACTCCTATAAATAAGCAAGGTGCTATTCCCTTGCGAAAAAAAGGAGATAGACAGAGAGAGCTTCCCCCCTAATAATCAGAGAGAAAATACACAGAGAAAGAGAGAAGTCAGAAGAGCAATACGAGGAGAGCAAGAAGAGCATTTCTTCATCAACGCCAACCATCTCTTCACAGGAGTCAAGGCTGCATACCGATCGTCCAAGGAGTAAGGCAGGGCTGCCGTCGCCTTCCCGAGCCTCTATCGTCACACCCCAGAATCTAAAATAAACAATTGTACTTAGACTGTTGTACCTAGGTTTTCGTCCCTAGGCTTTCTTTGTACAAGCGAGTTTGTAACATGAAGTAAAAGTCCGGTCCTCCGATAATTGTTCTGTTCTTTTATATTTTATGGCAAACACGATGACGACTCTGCTGGGGACAAACTTCTCCACGGCTGAGGAGTTGGTGACGCAGTTGGATGCAGCCAATCTTGGCTCCACGCAACAAAAGATGGTCGTCCGCTTCGACTAACAGGCGTTTGAAGAGATGCTCTCCGAAGGAAGCGCTGGCCTGGTCCAGAAGTGCACCCGTACGACGAAGGCTCGCAAAGAGTAGAGGCCAAATCATTTGCTCCTCCTCAAGCCCTCGATGGGATACCCTCTATTGCTCAAGACGGTGAGAAGGACTCTCCTGCGGCCCCACTTCAGACCGTAGACAACTCTGCTTTCCCCAAGTCCGGCAGAAGAAAATACTATAATGCTGGACTTGCAGGGGCAGAGAGAAGCTCTATGCGATCCGAGCCGCATAAGGGTATTAGCCGCAGGAAGAAAGCTCATGCGGCTGCATCCGCCAGTCGCATAAAGAAAACTCATGCGGCCACATCTGTCAGCCGCATAGTTTATGCGGCTACAGTTGCCGATCGTATGGATGCGACTCATACGGTCACTGAAGTCAATCGTTTGCAGAAAACCTATGCGGCCACAGTTGCCAACCGCATGCGGCCAGCCTGCACGGTCGTGACTCCCAGTCACACAAGAACAACTCATCCGACAGCAGAAGACAACCGCATGCAGACAGCCTGTACGGTTTCCAATCCTAGCCGCATAGCGTCCGTTCCACGCTCCTCTCGATCTGTCTTCGACCACCTCTCATACGGTCCTGACCCTGATGGTTCTCTGGATGATAAGCCAGACTCTGTGGTATTCAACTTAGACTCTTCCTATTACGCACCCGCAAGTGCTAAAAAGAAGAAGTCTAGGGCAGCGCGGGCTCATCAAGCCCAGTCAGCTGCCCCAACCTCTGACTATCGGGACGTCCCGTTGACTATCACGCGGGCCTCTGATGGAAAGTTGTATAGAACCGCTCGAGTCCAGCCCCCGACGGCAAAAGGACAAAGTGGTTCCTCTGACCTGCGTGAGGCAACCCTCCACAAGCGCAAGGAAAGAGAAGGGGCTTCGGTGTGCAAAGAGTCCTCGCTTGGACATCACTACACCCAAATCATCGTCAAATGCTGTTGCAATAATGCGGCAGTAACGGAAGACCGGCCGTCAGTCTTCCAAAGACTACAGCATCCGAGCTCAGAGGACGAGGCACCTCCTGTTGTCTCCTGCAATTCCACTCAGAAAGTCCCCGCCAAAGGGAAAGGAAAGAAGACAAGCATCTCCAGCCCTAAGATATCAACCACTACAGCTAAGAGACTGTCGTCTAAACGGTTGTCCTCCACCAGAGTATTCCAACACACCCGTTCAAAGACGAAATCTGCTGCAGTGGAAAATTCATCATCCACATTGCTGGGGGTCGTGGGAACTGAGGGTAGCACTCCTCCGAACATCCACAACAATTCGATGTTTCAAGGAGAAGAGCCCGGGGAAACAACTCTTCCATCAGGTACAACAGACGTTGATGTCCCCGAGGACATCCTTGACTCTCAAGACGAAGCAAGCTCTGAGGCTGGGGATACCGTTCCCTCCGAGTCTGAACCCGAAGAGAATATTCCCATCTACCCCGATGACTTCTCGGGGCATAGGTATGACTCGGAGGGCACATCTTCCACCGTTCCTTCCATCACTCCTCATGTAAGGACGGTGTTCATGACGGACAGCAATCAAGGTGGTTCCAGCGATCGCCAACGCATCAACACTTTGGAGGCTATACTACAGGCCTTGGTCAAGTCTGTAGATGAAATCAAAGCCGTTCTTCCAACTCTGCAAGGAGGGACGCCTGGCCAAACAAGCACGGGTCCTGCGGTCAATGCGGACTCAAACTCAGCGGCACCGAACCCGGGCAATAATCCTCCCGAAATAACAGCCCCTACCATGACAGATGAGGCCCGAGAAGTAAGAAGAGAGGTTCAGGAGCTCCGAGTCATGTTCCATGCCCGAGAAAATGTTCAAGACCTCAGAATACGGCAACCATATCCTGATAAATAGAGGGATGTTCCATTCCCACCAAGATATAAGCCGTTCAATATCAACCCGTATGATGGCAAGACCTCAGCAAGTCGGTACATCACTTACTTCGAGGTCACCACCGACCATCTGCCCCATGATGATGCTATCCTCATGCGATTATTTATTGGAGCATTGGAAGGAGTCGCCTTCGACTGGTACCGCAACCTGCCAGATAACTGTATCCACTCCTTCGCTGGCTTCAAGCGCTTGTTCTTGAAGAGATTCTACGAGGTAGGACAGGACGTCACAATGTCTACCCTCATGGACGTCATCCAGGGAGAGAAAGAGCTGACGAAGAATTATATTGAACGGTTTCGTCAAACCGCAATGAAGTTACCGTCTGGTAATCCGGATTCTTCCTTGATTGAAATTTGCCAAAAGAGATTACTCCCAACAATTAGTTTCTGGATGGGCGAGAGTTAATTCAAGGACTGGAAGGCATTTATCATCAGTGCCACAAGTGCCGAAGAACGGTTGAGAAAGGCTCGCCAACTGGGGTTGCACATTTCGGAGGGAGAGAACAAGGGCAAGCGTCCCAACACCAACAACGACAATAGGGGTAGCCCCTCCAACAATCGGGACAACAGAGGTAAGCAGGCCATGGTGGCCGATACAGCCCAGAAGCCTGAGTCACAACCAGCAGACAAACAATGGCCTCAAATCACTTATTCTTTCGAAGACGGCCACGTCAAGCCTATCTTGGACATGCTCATACAAGGAGACAGAATTCAGCTTCCTCCACTGAGACGGGAGCCTCGGCCGACAGATCTGGAGAATCCAAAATTCTGCCACTACCACCGCTAAGTCCACTATGCTACACACGACTTCTACCAACTGAAATGATACATCCAAAATCTCATCGATTCGAATGCTCTGGCCATCGATTTCGAGGAGGTAATCGTAGCAGCCAACATGGTGTCCGTACAATTCGGCAGCTTTCCTCCAACGGAGACTCAAGACGGTGTCATACCCATCCCTCTGGCGACGATAGAAATTGCTAATCTTCCGCCTGCTCGTGATCAAGCTGCTGGTCTAGTACCCCTCACCACATCGCGAGGAGAAATCATGTGGGTCCATCCGGACCTGGTCCACGAGGTGACTCAGTCTACGCCGCCTCCCATTCACAAGAAGAGGAGTGGAAGAGTCAGATCCTGCCGTACCATCTCGGCAGATGTGGAAGAAATCACGGCCGTCGTTACTCGGTCTGGAGCACAATCCCAACCTGGGGCTGAGAACTCGACTGATGATCATCCTCCAGCTACCACTGACGCTCCAGGGCCCCCTCAGCCTCCGACGACCGACAAGCCTAGGGCGAAGGAGACTCGCTTCGACAAATCCCTCCGGAAAGAGACACCTCAAGGGCTGGAGAGGCCCTACAACTTCGATATACTAGCGCAATTGGCCAATACACCGGCCAAATTGTCCTTATATGAACTCATGAGGCTTTCGAAGGATGTCCGCGCAGCCTTGAGCGATGCACTCCAAAATGCCGACGCATTCTTGGCTCAGGCCAACCTCACGGGAGATAATCAACTTGCAGATCTCCAAGACAGTGCGTGTACGGGAGCGATGCCCAATATCGTCTTTTCTCTGCAGGACATGCTCATCAAAACCAACCTGCACGATCGCCCGTTATACTATACCAGATACATCGACGATGTAAAAGTAGACCGGATGCACATTGATCCTAGGTCATCCATAAGCATCATTCCCAAGGATCTGCTACATCATCTTCGCATTCCAATGCATCGCCTGACGCCTACAAGCACTGCCATTAGCGGTTTCAATTCAGGCAGGAGCTACCCAATTGGAAAGATTCGCCTGAAGTGTCAGATTAGCGATCTCCAATCAGAAGTCACCTGCTACGTCATAGATGCCGACACTTCTTACAACATCCTCCTGGGGTGCCTTTGGATACACGATTACATGATCGTGCCCTCCACGCTGCACCAATGCTTCAAATATGTCGATAAACATGGCTTCGTAAGGACAGAATTTGCCGATATCGATCCCTTCAAGGGAGCCGAATCTTATTACTCAGACTCCTGCCTGTACAAAAAATTAAAGAAGCACCTGGGTGAAGAAGATGTGCAAGCTCATGCCAAGACAGCCACAGGATCAGAGGAACCTCTGACAATCCACCTCCAGGCTCGCAAGCCAGGCAAGTCCGTACCCCTTACGGCCACTTTGCGTAAGGATGCGATCAGTCTCTCGGCACAAGAAGAACAGATGATAATCCGACTACCGAGGTTGGACCAAGCACCGAGACCTACAACGGGGCTACTAACAATCAGGCTGCCAAAAATTGGTCAGCCGCAAAAGGAGAAGCTCAATCCCTCAGACAAGCCAATGATGATACGTCTTCCCATGAAGAGTTATCACCCTGATGCAAGGTCGGGGACTTCTAGCAAACCAACCACTCCTCGCCCAGCATCGAGTACCAAGCTTGGGGTTGCTAGTCTGCCGACAACTCCACGTTCTTCTCCACCAGTTGAACCTCTGAAGATCAAGTTGACCAGGTTGTCCTCTCAGTCTTCATTTATACAGGAGGTCGCCGAAGAAGAACCAGAGCTAGCCAAGTATGTGGCTGCCCACACTGATATTCCTTCCGCAGATGATATAATCCCCCTAGAAAAGATACCTTATTTCATCAATAAAGGGCTATCTTTGAACTACATCGAGCTTAATAAGCTTTGTACAATGTACGCTATGGAACATGGTATAGGCACCCACCTACACACACAGGTGACAAATGTGCACACCACAATCCAGCTTATTCCAGCAGAAGACGCGTACCGCATAATCGAAGGAGGAGATCATCCGATCATCTTCGGCCGAAAAGACGATCCGCGTCCCTTCACCATAAAAGAAGTCGATCTTGGGTCTGATACCGGGAGACTGCCTCTGTATCTTTATAGCCCTCAGTCCAAATATCTTATGCAAAAATAGGAATATGATCTGGAAACTACGCCAGGCTTAAACTACGGCACCGGGCGATGATTACCTTTAAAGCCACCACTTTCGGCTGGCAAGCCATGGGACTACTATAGCAAAACTTGATGTGGACTAGGGTATGTAACTCCCACGACGACCCTTGAGAGTTCAGATGAGGAGTGTGACTGGCAGTCACATTAAACTGGATCACCAACCTCTGACTCGGATACCAGCATCGGAGACATATTCAGACAAGTCCTGTCAGCCAATATGGCATTCGCCGACGCTTACGAAGAAGACGAAAACATTCCTGAAATCCTTGAACTAGAGCCGTGGGCCCAACAGCTGGATGTACAATAGAAAAAGCGGTTCGAGCAGAGAGAATCTTCTACCGAAGATGAGGTTATGCAGGTCGACCTCGGCAGCGAATCCTCTCCAAAGCCAATCTTTGTCAGTAAAAGCTTAACAGACGAAGAGCGAGAATCGCTGCTGGAACTTATCAGAGAATATATTGATGTGTTCGCATGGAGTTATGAAGACATGCCGGGGTTTGATCCTGATATTGCTCTTCACAAGCTCAACATACGGCCAGATGCAAAGCCAGTCAAGCAGCAACAACGACGCTTCCGCCCAGGTATCATGGATGCGATCGAAGCCGAAGTCAACAAACTGATAGCCAGCGGCTTCATTCATGAGGAGCAACATCCCGATTGGGTCGCCAATATAGTTCCGGTCCTCAAGAAGAATAGAAAAATCCGAATCTGCATCGACTTCCGCAATCTGAATGAGGCATGCCCGAAAGACGAATTCCCCCTCCCTATCACAGATATCATGATTGACAACACATGCGGCTTCGAACGTATGTCGTTCATGGATGGATTCTCGGGGTACAACCAAATCAAGATGTCTCCTGACGACAAAAAGCACACATCATTCCGAACACCGATTGGCATATACTGTTACACAGTTATGCCTTTCGGTTCAAAGAATGCCGGCACCACGTATCAACGAGCCATGAGTATCATCTTCAGAGAACACCTGCACAAGACGGTGGAATGCTATGTCGATGACATCACCGTCAAGAGTCGCTATAAGGGAGATTATTTGCAGGACCTGAGGACGGTATTCAACCTGATGCGAGCCCACAATCTGAAAATGAACCCTATAAAATCTTTCTTGGGCGTATCCAGCAGAAAATTCTTGGGATTCATCATCACCGCTCAGGGCATTCATGTAGACCCTGAGAAAACAAAGGCACTCATGGAGATGGGTCCCCCGAGAAATCTCCGCGAACTCAGAGGCCTCCAAGGGAGGCTAGCTTACATCAGGAGGTTCATTTCTAACCTCTCCGGGCGATGTCGACCGTTCATGCTCCTCATGAAGAAAGGAGTCTCATTCGTATGGGACGAAGAATGTCAGCGTGCCTTCGACATCATCAAAGAATATTTGTCAAATCCTCCAGTCTTGGGGGCCCCGGTTGCCGGAAAACCGTTTCTGCTATACGTACGAGCAATGGAACACTCCCTTGGTGCTCTGTTGGCACAAAACAATGATGCAGGCCACGAACAAGCCATATACTACCTCAGCCGAATGATGGTTGGACCGGAGCACCGATACACTGCGGTAGAGAAGGAATGCCTCGCCTTGGTGTTCGCTATTCAGAAGACGCGGCATTATGTCACAGGACAAACCATACATGTGATCTCATGAGTCAACCCTCTCAGAGTCCTCATGACTAAGCCAGGGGCACTCAGCTCTCGCCTCGCTACATGGGCAATATTGCTGTCTCCCTATAATATGGTATTCATTCCGCAGAAGGCTGTCAAAGGTCAAGCCCTGGCAGACTTCTTGGCAGCCCACCCAGGGTCGGAGTCATCCAGAATATATGAAGAGATACCAGATGAGGTCGCCGACTCGAATACAACCACTCACGATAACATATGGCGAATGTTCTTCGACGGCGCTTCAAAAACTGGACCCAAGGGAAACATCGTCGTTGGAGTCGGGGTTGTATTGATTTCTCCTACCGGGCTCGTGATCAATCGTGCCTTGTAACACCCAGTTTTTTGAAATTAGGGTATTTTTGAAAATTTATTATTTTTTATTATTTATTAATGGTATTTTAGACATGATATAATTTTTGGTGATTTTTAGTTATTTAAAACTATTTTCTAAGTCACGACTTATGACTTTGTGACTTTACTAGTATAACCCTAGTGTAAACCCTAGAGATTTCATAACCTAGAGACTAACCATGATCATGTGAGCCTAGCCATAGGTTTAGAACATCAAATTAAGGCTTTTTAGCCTAAAGGGTATTTTGGTAATTTTCTAGGATTTATTTGGAATTATTTGTATTTATGTGTTTTTATTATTGTCTAATTATTGATTAGTGTCATGTTAGTCCCTAACCTAGTTTAGCCTAATCTAGGGGTTAGCAACTAACCTAGAAGACTAATGTTAGATATTAGCTTTATGTATAAATATCTAGTTAGATAAATATCTAGATATTTCACTTTTAGATATTTTAGAACCTAAATATCTAACCCCTTAGTCAAAGACTTAGGGGCTAAGTTTGCAAGGTGGTAGGACACTCTCCCCTACCCCCATGGCATCCAAACACTACCCCCCTTCCTATATAACCCCATCACACTCATTCATGATCATTTTACATGAATTAAAAACCAAGAAATTCCCATTCCCTCACAAAACCATAACTTGATCATTTTTGATCCAAATTGGGTCTAGTCTTTTGCATTGGACTCCCCTATACTAGAGGATACTAGTTAGGGCTTGCTAGCAAGGATTTATGAGCTTTGGGCATCACCAAGTTGAAGGACACACACCCCCTCTTTATTGATTTTTCCTTGGAATTGCACAAATAGGTAAATGCCCTCAAACCTAGTTAATATTCTAATTTTTCTTCATAAATGCATGCATATAGGACTACCATAACTGTGGGTCAAGTTTGGTGAAATTAGAGTTGGTTTGGTGTCCGTATCGGACACGTATCCTAGGCTATAAACCCTTGTTTGATGAAATGCCACAAAGGATTGGTTTTTGTGTTTTTCCAAAACAAATTACATTTTTGTGTAGCCCTAGACTTGTAGGTTACAACCTAAGTGGACTGAGCACGTTTTCGTGCTGTGTCCGTGTCCAAAATGGACACGAACCCACTGCACGAGCACACGCTTGCATGCCCTGCTACCACACCCTTCGTGCTCACTGCACAGAGCACGTGGACACTCCAAAATTGGTGGACACGAGGGGGCAATGTCTGCGAACATGCCCCCAAAATCTCACAACTTCTCGTGTCATGTCGAGTGAGAAATCTCACTCGCACTGGACACGCACTGCTGTGCACGCGCGCATTTCAGTCAAAAATTCGACTTAGACACGGCCTTCGTGTCGTATGGACACAAGTCGAGGACACCTCGTGGTGACACGAGCATGTAGCCCTTCAAGTGGCGAACACGAGGACACGACCACGAGATGTGTCGTGTCCTATGTCACGAGCACGAGACGTGCAACCGCGTGCACGACGCGGTCTGAACGTGTGTATCAGTCGTGTTTTTCACGACTGATACGGGTTTCGTATCGTGTCCAGGAGTGTCGTGGACGCGTGTCAGTGTGTGGATCGTGTAGTCCTATGTGTGGGCTACACGTGTGCATGACCACGAGACGTGTCGTGTCTCGTGGGGTGTCCACGAGCGTAAGGAACGCGTGCACGACGCTGTGTACGCGTGTGCGTATCAGGATTTACCCGATTGGGTTTTTGAGTGATTGGACACATTATTTCGTGTCGTGGTGTCGTGTCAGGCCCCCTAGACACTAGAGGACACTTGGGGCATCACTTACCAACCTTTAGGTTCGAGTCTTAGCTCGATTTTGTGTGCGTATTTGGGTTTACCTGTTTTCGAATACACAGTGCTATTATTTCCAGATTTTAGGATTTTTTCCAGTTTTTTAAAATGAATTTCAAATCGATTTTTATTATGATTTATGCATGTATATGTGTATTTCAGTATATGTATAGATAATATATGTGTATGTGAGTGTGTAGGTGAGATTTTAGGATGTATACATGTATATACATGTGTATATACATGTATGTATATATGTAGGTTTGTGGGTATTTTGTGTGTGTGTGTGGGGAGCCAATTTCCTGTTCCAGGAAAATTGGAACACCCCTCCCCCCTTTCCTGTGTCATCTAAGTCCCTCTCTCTCACTGTTTTCTCCTTCACTCTCTCTCTAATTCTCTCTTTCACTCTCTCACATCTCTCTCTCTATTTCCCTCTCTCTCTCTATATATATATGTTATATTATATACAACTATATATATTGGTATATATATAGTTGAGGGTATACATTTATGGGCTTATATATATATATATATATGAAAATGTATATATATGTATATATGTTAGCTATTTATATATGTATATATATTATGTATATATGTGAGAATGATTGGTATTATATATATAGGGTATACATATATTGATATATATATGTAGTAGATAGACTTTTGTATATCTATATATATATAGATATGTATATATATAAATGACCTTCTAGATATAGGTTTATATAGAAACCTATGACACATAGCCTATAGGCCTAAGTAGTATATTATATATATATGTATGTAAGTCATATATATATATATATATTGTATAAGGTAGATACCTATATGGTATTAGCCTATGGAACCTAGTTACTAGCCTATGGCCTATGGCCAATGAGTTAGGATAGACCATTAGGCCTACTAGACCTAGGTTGACCAAAATGTTGACCATGGTTGACTAAAGTCAATTATTGGTCAAACCATGACCAAATTGACCTAAAAATGACTAGTTTAACTAGTCTGACCATGTTTGACCCAATTACCTTATTGACTAGTCTTTGTTTGACCTAATTACCTTACTGACTAGTCTTTGTTTGACCAATACCTTAGTTGGTCTAAGTTTGACCTAGACTTGACCCAGATTGATCATGTTGACTAGTATTTGACTAGTTTGATTAGAATGTTGACCAAGAGTTGACTTTAACCTAGATTTGACTAACCTTGACTTGTTTGACCTTGTTTGACTCTAATTGACCTGGTATGACTTCCTGTGACCTAGTATGACTTCCTGTGACCTAGTTTGACTGTTGAGTTGACCAAAAGTTGACTTATGACCAGATTGACCTAGAATCATGTAGTATGCATTGTATACTTTATTTTTACTATTGTGGATACATTATGACTTGAATTGCTCTGATTAGGAGCCAGACACCTCTCCTCTGGCAGTATATCCTCTTCAGACATTCAGTTATCAGGCGAGTACATTCTCTGACCGTTTCATACTTGTTCAGGCTTTACTTCTCGCTCTAGATTACTTTACTTGATGCTGTCACGTTGGTAACACGGATTGGTACTATATGGATCTTTATATGAGATGTTATCCCCCTCGAGAGCATCGGGTACTTCATGTTACGTGTGTTTCACTTTCATCATATACTCCTGTGCTTCCATCATGCATGTATACTCATGTGATCATTTACTCTCATGTTCACTGAGCCCTCATGTATAACTTTACGTATACTCATTTATGAGCCTCATGTGAAGTAATCATGTATAATAACGTAACTTGTCTAGATCCTTGTGTATTGATTGGGGAAACGGGGGAGTAGAAGTAGATATGAGAATAATTCCAAAGTAGTGTAATCATGTACAAACTCAGTAGTGTAATCATGTATAAATTCTAGCCATTCACATGCTTATTTTGTACTCTACATCACTAGCCACTTACAGTTCTCTATATACAGTAGATATTTCCTTTACAAGCTATCTCTTTTACAGCGTATATTTCCTTTCAGCAATTCCTGTATCTTACTCTATTGCCTGTATCGTATTTCCTAACCTGATATGAACTGCGTGAGATATATTGTGCTCGTTCCTGTCCTGACTGGACCTGTTGAAAATATTACAGAGGATGAGGATGAGGCCCTGGTGTCTACCTATTATGGAGCAGGACTAGATGATACTTATGTTGTGGACCCTCAGCAGGATCCACCTGCAGCCGAGGATGTTGCCCCAGTAGTCTAGGCTAACTTAGCTAGACAGTCTTTTTCATATTATCTTTTTGTCTCATATTCTGAGTTGTATTTTGAGATATATAGACTCTTAGACTTATTGTATTATGAGTTGACATTCTGGATGTTATGTATCCTAGACACTTAGACTTATTTCATCTATTCTACTATTCTCTTTGAGTTACTGTCTATCTATCTATCTTTCATTCTTCTACCTAGATGTGATTGAGATTGTATTCTGTTTGTCACCTCCATTCGGAGAGTATAACTGTACAGGTACTTTTATATTGTTAGATGATTGACCTAGGACAGCGTTCTACCGCCGACACTGCGGCGTAGGCTGGACGTACCTACTTCTCGTGCCCCTATACAGGGTGCGGGTCGTGACACATTTTTAGTAGTGGCCCATGCAGGTCGAGTTTATGTAGTGATATTCGAACTAGAGTATCACTACAACCTGCGATAGGATTTGAGGAATAGGCTTAGTGAGAGAGGATACTCAATCATTGTTAGAATATCTTGAGAGATTCCTGGGATGACCCTTGAGAATCTCATTTGAATTGCGATTTAAACTCCTTTTCCCTTGATTGAATTTGATTTTGGAGGATTCACTGTAGAACTTTGAATCCTGGTGTTAGTAGATGATTTTGAAATTTTTGTAGTTGTTGATTTTAATTTCTTTGTGTTAGATTAATTTTTTTTTATTTTAAGGTACTCAATCACATTTATGAGAAAAATCTCATCTGTTTCTTGCCATCTAATCCTCTTGCTAATTGCTTTCCATTAAAATGAACTGTCCCCTCTATTTTTGTATCTTGCTCAACTCCTACCAATCTATGTGATTGTATCCCAAACCTGACTTACTCGACATTTCCTCAAATCAAGACCTTATTGAGACCTTCTAACCTTGACCTTTGATTTATCGAACCCTAACTATATTCATCTAGTAGCCTATCTATCCCTAGGACTGTGTTCCTAAATTATTTACTAGATTCCTAATTAATTTTATTCCATGGGTTAATTTGATCTTCTTTAATTTTTGCATCAATTATCACGTCTTGAACTCCCACTTTCTATTCTAGATCATTGGACGTCCTTTACCGTGACTTAGATATTCAGAGTATAATACTAGCTGTTACCTCCCAACAAATTTCACATGTAAGACCAAGACTAGCCTACCTTCATCTAGGTATTCCATGTCCCACTAAAACCCGTCTCCTTGTACTCTATTTTCTTGATATGATTTTCTGGTCAAATGGCTAAACTATAACCTCTACCATGATACTAAATTAATTCTTATTTCAATTAGAGATCCACCTTGGCTCAATTCTTTCAACCTGACATGTGATGGTGTTCTGCTTGAATCCTTGAATACTTAACCTTGTACCTTACCTTGAATGCTTGACCCAATTGGTTAAGGATCTTGGACTATGTATCTTCTTTCATCATTTCCACCCTTACTTATATCTTATGCTATAAATTTATCCTTAGTTTTACAAGCTTATCCTTTTCGAGCTTGATCATGATATATTTTATTGGGTGTACACCCACTAACATATTATCTAATCAGAACCGACGCATGATGGTCTGATCAACCTATTGCATTTTGGTTCGCTTTTTCATATATTAATCTACGTGGATGGAGACATAGTTAAACTTGCCCTAGAATCTTATCTGCAATAGCCTTGACAATTCTCCTTGGAATTATTTTATCACCTATGAACCTCGTATTCGTATCCAGTTGAATTAAATTTAATCATGACCTGGATCTTCATCATTGGATGCTCGTGCTCATACTTGATTTCATTGATTTTCTACCTTGCCCAAATCTCGATTTATCCTGAAATTGATCAACTTAGATCGTGTCAAGACTAAAATCTATTTGTGATTGTTTGTGCCTAAATTTTCAATTTTCTTTTACCACTTTATGGAATAGTAACTTTTAATGATTTCTCACTTACTTGTTAATGACAAATTTTTATATAGGATGGTAGACGGCCCTATAGCCTTGATGATTGTTGTTCCCTTACCTTCCCAATTAGGACACCCTAGATTGCTTGTACGTTTTGATACCATAGGACAGTCTTGATCTAGAATGACTAGTGCACCTAGATGAGACCACAGACTGTCCCATTTAACCTATCCCCTTGGTACCACTATTGCATCATAATTTCTGGTTCAATTTAGGTAACGTAGACTTTTCCCACTCTAAATTATGATCATCGTAGGCACATTACCGTGACTTTTAAGTTAGGAGCACAAGACTAGTTGTTTTCTCAAAACTGACTTCGCATACATGACACTCTACACCCATGACCTTAGTGTCCCACTCAGGCATACCATCGTGTGCTTCATTTGCTTAGTACGATTTTCCTGACCCGAGACTCCACCCTGATTTACCCCATAGAGTTACTTTTTACTTCGATTTGGATTAAGGGCACCTTATGACCTAAAACTGCCAGCCAATTTTTGGACATGACCCAGTATAGGTCTACTACCCATATTTTGCTTGTTGACCTTGTATGTTGCTAGGTAGTAGCTTCGACCCTGATTGTTGAAGGTTTGACCTAGGAGGAGTACGACCATCTAAATTTCGAGGACGAAATTATTTTAAGGAGGGTAGACTTGTAACACCCAATTTTCTAAAATTAGGGTATTTTTGAAATTTTTTTATTTTTTATTATTTATTAATGGTATTTTAGACATGATATGATTTTTGGTGATTTTAGTTATTTAAAACTATTTTCTAAGTCACGACTTATGACTTTTTAACTTTACTAGTATAACCCTAGTGTAAATCCTAGAGATTTCATAACCTAGAGACTAACCATGATCATGTGAGCCTAGCCATAGGTTTAGAACATCAAATTTGGGCTTTTTAGCCTAAAGGGTATTTTGGTAATTTTCTAGGATTTCTTTGGAATTATTTGTATTTATGTGTTTTTATTATTGTCTAATTATTGATTAGTGTCATGTTAGTCCCTAACCTAGTTTAGCCTAATCTAGGGGTTAGCAACTAACCTAGAAGACTAATGTTAGATATTAGCTTTATGTATAAATATCTAGTTAGATAAATATCTAGATATTTCACTTTTTAGATATTTTAGAACCTAAATATCTAACCCCTTAGTCAAAGACTTAGGGGCTAAGTTTGCAAGGTGGTAGGACACTCTCTCCTACCCCCATGGCAGCCAAACACTACCCCCCTTCCTATATAACCCCATCACACTCATTCATGATCATTTTACATGAATTAAAAACCTAGAAATTCCCATTCCCTCATAAAACCACAACTTGATCATTTTTGATCCAAATTGGGTCTAGTCTTTTGCATTGGACTCCCCTACACTAGAGGATACTAGTTAGGGCTTGCTAGCAAGGATTTATGAGCTTTGGGCATCACCAAGTTGAAGGACACACACCCCCTCTTTATTGATTTTTCCTTGGAATTGCACAAATAGGTAAATGCCCTCAAACCTAGTTAATATTCTGATTTTTCTTCATAAATGCATGCATATAGGACTACCATAACTGTGGGTCAAGTTTGGTGAAATTAGAGTTGGTTTGGTGTCCGTATCGGACACGTATCCTAGGCTATAAACCCTTGTTTGATGAAATGCCACAAAGGATTGGTTTTTGTGTTTTTCCAAAACAAATTACATTTTTGTGTAGCCCTAGACTTGTAGGTTACAACCCAAGTGGACTGAGCACGTTTTCGTGCTGTGTTCGTGTCCAAAATGGACACGAACCCACTGCACGAGCACATGCGTGCATGCCCTGCTACCACACCCTTCGTGCTCACTGCACAGAGCACGTGGACACGCCAAAATTGGTGGACACGAGGGGGCAATGTCTGCGAACATGCCCCCAAAATCTCACAACTTCTCGTGTCGTGTCGAGTGAGAAATCTTACTCGCACTGGACACGCACTGCTGTGCACGCCCGCGTTTCAGTCGAAAATTTGACTTAGACACGGCCTTCGTGTCGCGTGGACACGAGTCAAGGACACCTCGTGGTGACACGAGCGTGTATCCCTTCAAGTGGCGAACACGAGGATACGACCATGAGATGTGTCGTGTCCTGTGTCACGAGCACGAGACGTGCAACCGCGTGCATGACGCGGTCTGAACGTGTGTATCAGTCGTGTTTTTCACGACTGATACGGGTTTCGTATCGTGTCCAGGAGTGTCGTGGACGCGTGTCAGTGTGTGGATCGTGTAGCCCTATGTGTGGGCTACACGTGTGCATGACCACGAGATGTGTCGTGTCTCGTGGTGTGTCCACGAGCGTGAGGAATGCGTGCACGACGCTGTGTACGTGTGTGCGTATCAGGATTTACCCGATTGGGTTTTTGAGTGATTGGACACATTATTTGTCGTAGTATCGTATCAGCCCCCCTAGACACTAGAGGACACTTGGGGCATCACTTACCAACCTTTAGGTTCGAGCCTTAGCTCGGTTTTGTGTGCGTATTTGGGTTTACCTGTTTTCGAATACACAGTGCTATTATTTCCAGATTTTGGGATTTTTCCCAGTTTTTCAAAATGAATTTCAAATCGATTTTTATTATGATTTATGCATGTATATGTGTATTTCAGTATATGTATAGATAGTATATGTGTATGTGAGTGTGAAGGTGAGATTTTAGGATGTATACATGTATATACATGTGTATATACATGTATGTATATATGTAGGTTTGTGGGTGTTTTGTGTGTGTGTGTGGGGAGCCAATTTCCTGTTCCCGGAAAACTGGAACACCCCTCCCCCCTTTCCTGTGTCATCTAAGTCCCTCTCTCTCACTGTTTTCTCCTTCACTCTCTCTCTAATTCTCTCTTTCACTCTCTCACATCTCTCTCTCTATTTCCCTCTCTCTCTCTCTCTCTATATATATATATATATATGTTATATATATATATATATATATATATATTTTTTTATATATATATATGTTATATTATATACAACTATATATATTGGTATATATATAGTTGAGGGTATACATTTATGGGCTTATATATATATATATATATATATATATATATATATATATATATATATATATATATATATATATATGAAAATGTATATATGTATATATGTAAAAAAAAAAAAAAAAAAAAAAAAGTATATATGTTAGCTATTTATATATGTATATATATTATGTATATGTGAGAATGATTGGTATTATATATATAGGGTATACATATATTGATATATATATATATGTAGTAGATAGACTTTTGTATATATAATATATATATATATATATATATATATATATATATATATATATATATATATATATATATATATATATAATATATATATATATATATATATATATATATATATATATATATATATATATATATATATATATATATATATATATATATATATATATAGATATGTATATATATAAATGACCTTCTAGATATAGGTTTATATAGAAACCTATGACACATAGCCTATAGGCCTAAGTAGTATATTATATATATATGTATGTAAGTCATATATATATATTGTATAAGGTAGATACCTATATGGTATTAGCCTATGGAACCTAGTTACTAGCCTATGGCCTATGGCCAATGAGTTAGGATAGACCATTAGGCCTACTAGACCTAGGTTGACCAAAATATTGACCATGGTTGACTAAAGTCAACTATTGGTCAAACCAAGACCAAATTGACCTAAAAATGACTAGTTTAACTAGTCTGACCATGTTTGACCCAATTACCTTATTGACTAGTCTTTGTTTGACCTAATTACCTTACTGACTAGTCTTTGTTTGACCAATACCTTAGTTGGTCTAAGTTTGACCTAGACTTGACCCAGATTGATCATGTTGACTAGTATTTGACTAGTTTGATTAGAATGTTGACCAAGAGTTGACTTTAACCTAGATTTGACTAACCTTGACTTATTTGACCTTGTTTGACTCTAATTGACCTAGTATGACTTCCTGTGACCTAGTATGACTTCCTGTGACCTAGTTTGACTGTTGAGTTGACCTAGAGTTGACTTTTGACCAGATTGACCTAGAATCATGTAGTATGCATTGTATACTTTATTTTTACCATTGTGGATACATTATGACTTGAATTGCTCTGATTAGGAGCCAGACACCTCTCCTCAGGCAGTATATCCTCTTCATACATTCAGTTATCAGGCGAGTACATTCTCTGACCGTTTCATACTTGTTCAGGCTTTACTTCTCGCTCTAGATTACTTTACTTGATGCTGTCACATTGGTAATACGGATTAGTACTATATGGATCTTTACATGAGATGTTGTCCCCCTCGGGAGCATCGGGTACTTCATGTTACGTGTGTTTTACTTTCATCATGTACTCCTGTGCTTCCATCATGCATGTATACTCATGTGATCATGTACTCTCATGTTCACTGAGCCCTCATGTATAACTTCACGTATACTCATTTATGAGCCTCATGTGAAGTAATCATGTATAATAACGTAACTTGTCTAGATCCTTGTGTATTGATTGGGGAAACGGGGGAGTAGAAGTAGACATGTGAATAATTCTAAAGTAGTGTAATCATGTACAAACTCAGTAGTGTAATCATGTATAAATTCTAGCCATTCACATGCTTATCTTGTACTCTACATCACTAGCCACATACAGTTCTCTATATACAGTAGATATTTCCTTTACAAGCTATCTCTTTTACAGCGTATATTTCCTTTCAGTAATTTCTGTATCTTACTCTATTGCCTGTATCGTATTTCCTAACCTGATATGAACCACGTGAGATATATTGTGCTCGTTCCTGTCCTGACTGGACCTGTTGAAAATATTACAGAGGATGAGGATGAGGCCCTGGTGTCTACCTATTATGGAGCAGGACTAGATGATACTTATGTTGTGGACCCTCAGCAGGATCCACCTGCAGCCGAGGATGTTGCCCCAGTAGTCTAGGCTAACTTAGCTAGACAGTCTTTTTCATATTATCTTTTTGTCTCACATTCTGAGTTTTATTTTGAGATATATAGACTCTTAGACTTATTGTATTATGAGTTGACATTCTGGATGTTATGTATCCTAGACACTTAGACTTATTTCATCTATTCTACTGTTCTCTTTGAGTTACTGTCTATCTATCTATCTTTCATTCTTCTACCTAGATGTGATTGAGATTGTATTCTGTTTGTCACCTCTATTCGGAGAGTATAAACTGTACAGGTACTTTTATATTGTTAGATGATTGACCTAGGACAACGTTCTACCGTCGACACTGCGGCGTAGGCTGGACGTACCCACTTCTCGTGCCCCTATACAGGGTGCGGGTCGTGACATGCCTACTCTCTCACGGAACCCTGCTCTAACAACGTGGCCGAGTACAACGCTTTAGTCATCGGTCTCCAACTTGCAAAAGAGCTGGGAGTAGAATATCTGGAAGCATACAGCGATTCGCAATTAATCGTCAATCAGATTCGGGGATCATACGAATTCTGCCATGAAGACATGATCCCCTACCACCAAATAGCGATCAACATCATCTCATCGTTTGAGGGATTCTTCATCGAACACGTCCCCAGACTCCAAAATATCGAAGCCGACGCCTTAGCGGGCCTTGCCGCTTCCTTAGCAGTACCAAACCACACTCATTATTCGGTTGACGTGATGGGTCACGAATTGGTATGCCCCAAGAACAACGTTCAATTCGTGGCAAGCTATTCCGCCCAGGCGGTCGACGAAGCACCAGACTGGAGACAGCCATTCATCGACTTCGTCGTCTACGACATCCTTCCAGAGAATCCAAAGGAAGCCACCTCCATCAGACGGCGTTCTCTTAGATTCTTCTACGATATAGAGACGAAAATGCTGTATTGACGATCCTACGATGGGTTGTTGCTTCGGTGCTTGTCAAACGCAGAAGCCAAAGAGGCCGTACGAGAAGCTCAAGACGGTGTCTGCGGGGCCCACCAGCCTGGTCCTAAATTACAAGACCGTCTTCGACGAATGGGCTACTATTGGCCCACGATGGTGGCAGATGCGATAGATTATGCTAAAAAATACAAAGCCTGCCAAGTACACGCGGACTTCATTCACCAACCATCTGAATTTATAAATCCGACAGTGGCGTCCTGGCCATTCGAAGCATGGGAAATGGATATCATTGGTCCAATCACCCCACCTTCCTCCCGAGGACATCGTTTCATACTTGCGATCACTGATTACTTCTCCAAATGGGCGGAAGCTGTCCCATTCGCAGAAGTCAAGACTTCAAACGTGATCAGCTTCCTTAAGCATCACGTCATCTACCGCTTTGGACTGCCCCGAAGGATCATCCATGATAATGGTCCGCAGTTTGCAAGCCACGCATTCTATCGGTTTTGCGATAAGCACCGTATTCAGAATGTCGCTTCGACACCGTACAACCCGGCAGCGAACGGGTTGGCAGAGGCATTCAATAAAACAATCATCAAACTCCTCAAGAAGTTTGTCTCCTCCAACAAATACGACTGGAACGAGAAGCTCGACGAATGCTTATGGGCTTATCGCACCACAGTTCGAACAGCCACCGGGAATACACCATTCTTCCTGGTGTACGGGAGTGAGGCAGTCCTCCCATTGGAGACTCAGATCCCCTCACTACGTGTCGCCCTTACACATCAATTGACGATAGACGAAAACCACCATCGCCGGCTACAGGAATTGGAGGCACTAGATGAAAAGCGCCTCTTGGCTCAGCAACGAATTGGGCTATACCAAGCACGCATCTCGGGAGCCTTCAACAAGAAGGTCAAAATCAGAACATTCTGTAGAAGCATGGAAAATATTAAAAAAAATGACCCATGCGGCCAAAAGAACCCCATGCGGCTCAGAAAGCCCATGCGGCTCAAAGAGTCATGCGGCATAAGGGACTATGCGGCCCAAGACATCCCATGCGGCTCCGAAGACACATGGCGGGACAGTCCTCTTCTCTGCCCCCTCGCATTAATTGTTTGACGGCTGACAACTCTGAAAAAGTGACAGCCCTGACACAAAAAGAAGTAATTATGACTCTGTCATAATGACAGACTTCTAGGGAAGAGAGAGAGATCTCTGACACAAATTCCCCGAGAGCCATAAAAATGCCATGTGGCCTTGCCACGTGGGCGTTCGTATGCGGCTCGAGCAAAGACTTCCCATGCGGTTCAGAATGAAGCCGTCCTATGCGGCTCTGGCCGAGACAGCCTCATACGGCTCGAGTAAAGACTTCTCATGCGGTTCAGAATGAATCCGTCCTATGCGGCTCAGGCCAAGACAGCCTCATGCGGCTCGAGCAAAGACTTCTCATGCGGTTCAAGAGGACCATTTCCATGCGGCTCAGGCGGATGTATCCCTATGCGGCTCACAATGATTACCTTCCTGTGGTTTAAAGGCTCGAGGGAGGGCCACTTCCCAGGCAGCCCTGACACGTGGCCCTAACCATATGCGGCCCAAAATCATATGTGGATCACTCGTCATGTGGTTCAGATCCCCCAGTAGTTCCTAGGACACGTGTCCTAAGCCGATCAATTTCTCAGATTTACTGCAATCAAAGATTGGATCAAATCCCAATAATCTGGGACACGTGGCAGGAAAATAAATCTAATTTATTCACAGACATCAGAAGATCATTATGAGGAAGATTTATTCCAATCAGCATTAATTGCTAATGGGATTTGGTGTAATCTACACTCATTGACTCGGATTCGTCACAATAAAAAATGAACGGCCTAGATTGACCAATCCATAGGCCGCCGCCATCTCCAAGAGGTAATCATTGGCAACCCTAATGATCACATCCCACAATTATAAATAACAAGGTGCCATTCCCTTGTGAAGATATACACTGTCAGAGAGAGATACGCACATACAGAGAGGCTTCCCCGATAGTCAGAGAGAAGAATCCACAGAGATCAATCCAGAGAGAGAGAAGCCAGAAGAGCAATACGAGGAGAGCAGGAGGAGCATTTCTTCATCAACGCCAACTATATCGTCACAGGAGCCAAGGCTGCATACCGATCGTCCAAGGAGTAAGGCAGGGCTGCCGTCGCCTTCCCGAGCCTCTATCGTCACCCTCCAGAATAAAAAATAAACAATTGTACTTAGATTGCTGTACCTAGGTTTTCGTCCCTAGGCTTTCTTTGTACAAGCGAGTTTGTATTGTGAGTCTAAGTTCAGTCCTTCGATAATTGTTCTGTACTTTTACAATCAGTGGCAAACACGATGGCGACTCTGCTGGGGACAAACTTCTCCACGGCTGAGGAGTTGGTGATACAAACGGATGCAGCCAAGCTTGGCTCCACGCAATAAAAGATGGTCGCCCGGTTCGACCAACAGGCGTTCGAAGAAATGCTCTCCGACAAGAGCGCTGGCCCGGTCCAGAAGCGAGCCCGCACAAAGAAGGCCCGCAAGGAGTGGAGACCCCGATCCTTCGTTCCTACTGAAGCTCTTGTAGAGATACCCTCTGTTGTTCAAGATGGCAAGCAAGACTCTCCTGCGGTCCTACTTCAGACCGTAGGTAACTCTGCTGTCCCCAAGTCCGGCAGAAGAAAACACTATGATGCTGGACTTACAGGGGCAAAGAGGAACTCTACGCGATCCGAGCCGCATAAAGGTGCTAGCCGCATGGAAAAAGCTCATACGGCCACATCCGCTAGCCGCATGAAGAAAACTCATACGGTCACTGTTTTCCATAAAAAATTCTCTTTATTTGTTGTGTTTCTGGGAAAATTACAACTGTAGGAATCCGATCTAGAAGACGATCGCTTTATCCCTTAGACTATGCGAAGAAGAAAAGCTCTCAAAATTTTGACAGTAGATATCAATGTATCTGTACCATGAATGAGAAAAAGAACTCTATTTATAGAGTCAAAAATAATAACCGAAAAGATAACTGTCTTCACAGCCTGTGCTTAGTTGAAAATCACGCAGGATTTAACATACGCAAGGTTATGAGCAGTTACTGGACGTGGCCTGTAACTGTTGGACACATGGCAATCATGCATGAGTCGTGTGCAAGTTACAGAACACGCAGGCAAGAGATCAGTGGCATGGCTGCCACGTACTCCAATTTGATGAAATCCACACAGACTTGTTGAAGACGAAATCCACGCGAACTCGGTGTAGAAAGCTTCAAAATCCACGCAAACCTGGGGCAGGAAGCTTCAGGATCCACGCAGACTTCGAGGCAAAGAATTCAAAAATCCACGCAAACTTGAGGAAGAAAACTTCAGAATCTACGCAAACTTGAGATGAAGATCACAAATACACGCAGACTTGAAATAGAACTGCCAGCTGTCTTGATTCGGCGTGTCTCGACTGACATAAAATCTCTGACAGTGATTGCTTTGTCAGTCGTATTAAATGACAAGAAACCCTTTTGGTACGCCAACTCGACGAAGGCTGAGTCTTGCTGAAGAAGATTTCGAAAATCACGCAATAGACGACGATGATCTCTCGAAGTCTGTGCATACGTGGCATACGAAGAGACATTCTTCGACTGTTGTGCTGTCAGTCATAATTACTCTCTGACAAATGATGAGCTGTCTCCCCAGCGTGATTTGTAAACATTGTTTGGATCAACTGAGCGTGACTTTTGACTCTGTCTTGATCAACTCAGCATGACTTTCATTTTTGAGGCCTACAAAACCCCCTTCAAAGTTTTCAAAAAATGATAAATTATTTCGAAATACTTTGAAAATAGAGATGATAAAATGGATTTAGTCACGCTGAGATGACTTCAAAATTTTTCGGAAGTCGAAAAGACTTCGAAGTTCTTTGAAAACATCCAAATGAACTTATTAAATGTCATAATGACTCTTCGTTCTCCGAGACTGATTGTATCCAATTTATGGTGGAATATGAACCGCCGGCAAAACTCAGTTATATAAACAGGAAGAAGTTTCATTTTTAATCTTCATCTTACGTCAATATGACACCAAAGGAGAAAGCTGAGGAAGAAGCACGCAAGTTGGGCTTTTGCTCTCATGGTGACCCCACTTTTGGGGGTGAAGAGCCAGAGCCCCTTGTCTTTGAGCTCAAAGATGATCCCTTGTAACTAGCCAAGAATTTCTTGAGCTATTTTGGCTTGGATGGCTCGTCCTCTTCTGATGGGCGCAGCCTCATAGAGCAGCGTGAAATGTTTAAAGCTCTGTTGCACTGTCTGGGAGTTAGGAGCGTAGAAGAACTAGGCACGAAGCTCAGTCGCTCTGGGAAATAGAGCGTGACTTTTATGCTTTTGTTGCACTCTTTTTGTTTTGTCTTTTGTAAGGCCATCAATGCCTTTGAAAAATGAAGTACAACTTTTGTGTTTGATCTGCGTGCCTTAATGAGAAATATTAATCAGCAGTCTTTGATTGTTTCCAATGTTGCTCTGTCTTCCAAAGCACACGTGACACTCATTCCATAATTTACGAGCGCTATTTATGCGGATTTTTTTTCCAAGAATAGACTTGTACTTTGCCCTTTAAATAGATGGAAGAGTTTCACAGATACTCATCTCCCATTCCTCTTCTCCTTCTCTGAGAATGAAATTTTTGGGAGATTTCACTCTCAAACAGGAAAGCAATATTTTCTAATGCTCGACTTCTGCGCACTGTATCAAACATGAGTTTGCCGATCCTTAGCACCAAACTTGAAGGTAAGTCAGTGCAATATGTGTACTATTTTTGCTGTTGAAGATAGGCTTTCTGTTTCTTGTTTCTGATTTGAACAATACACGCCTGTCTCTGTTTGATAAATGCACACTGAATGATTTCTGTTGATCTTTCTGCAGAAACTTGGCTGAATTTTTTTTCAGAACTAGCATTGGGGATGTGGATGCTGTAGAGAATATCCTGCTGACATCTACATCAGGGAGCTCATACGCTTTTGACGCGTAAATCAGACAACTCAGAACTCTTCGTGGGATAGAAGGGTCTTCCTTAGATGGTAGGAAGAGCCTTTATACACGAGAGTTGGATGGTGGAGTCAACTCTACTACCGAGAAATCGGGTAGTAGAGTTTCTTTCGCGGGAGAACTAGGAATTGTATCCCAAGGTTGGATACATTCCTGTCTCCTCTGAAAGGTCGCTCCTAATCCACCAGTTGTATTGGCAGCACCACGACTTCGGGCTGCCACACTCTGTGGTTCTCCTCTCGTCTGAGAGAGAAGACCAGAGTTTGATTCCTGCTGATCTGGTTGTGACTGGGACCCAGACAGTCAGGAACTGCAACCAACAACGAACCTGACGGAGAAGGTCCGACGGAGAAGATCCAAAGAAGAAGATAGATCTCTATTAGGTTATCGTTGTGGTGTAGAATGAAAATCCAAGATTTTGTAATAGATTTCCATTATGATTTGTAAGAAAGTCTAAGAAAATGTAATAGACTTTTTATGGTGAAATGAGAATGGAAATGATAATTCTTCTATGCTCAATGATTTGTATTTGTGGATGAATTATGGACATGATAGATAATAAAATCATCTTTTCTGTTTTAGAGTATATGATATTATCAGAGGTATTATGGACGTGATAATATGTAGGAACTCAAAAGAAAATAGATTAATTTCTATGCAGAGGTCAAAACATGACAAATGAGTAAGTAGATTCGGAATTGATTCAGAGGTTATGAAAATATGATAAATAACGAATCCCCACTTAATAAAATTGATAGAAGATTATTAACGGATGAACCGTTAGGAAATGATGAACAGATGAACTGTCGAGTGAATGTAATAAATGAACGGATGAACCATCAAGTATTAATGAATATGTGAAACGTCGGATGAATGTGAGAAATGAATGGATGAACCGTTAAGCATTAATGAATATGTGAAACGTCGGATGAATGAGGAACTTCTGCCTATAAATATAGCAAAAATCTGGCGAGAACGAATACTTCTACTCCTCAACATAAAAATGTCATCTGGAGAAGCATCCAAGAAGACTGAGATAGCCTCAAAGGTTCAGAAAGGCACTGAAGAACGCCCTGCTGGTCCAGTCAAAACGAAGAAGACGGAAGCAGGCGAAGGTTCGTCTGCACCCAAGCCACCAAGGGACATTCTGGATTTTCTGCTCGAACCAGGAAGGACTGAAGAAGAGGAAGCCATGAGGATGGCCGCTTGCAAATTCCTTGTGGGTTCTAGCAAGGAGGTTCTCGGCTCTTTTGCTGATCACGTCTTCGAGAAGGACGGTAGTGGCCCACGTCCAAAAGTAGAGAAGGATGATAGTGATCTTCCTTAATATCATGTATCATCATTCATGAAAATAAAATAAAATTTTTATTTTTTAAACATTAATTTGTCTGATGATTACAAGTATTTACATTTATACATAGTACTTTTTAAGGAATTTGCCATTAATAGGCATCAAAAATTTTTGACCATCCAATTCTGAGAGTTGATAAGCTCCATTTGAGAAAACTTTGCTCACAATATAGGGACCTTCCCACTTTGCGTCAAATTTGCCCTTACTCATATGAGTCATAGTCATAGGACGTCTGACTGTTAGAACAAGTTCTCCTTTTTGATATGCCTGAATTCTGACTTTCTTATT
Organism: Iris pallida; assembly: GCA_029216955.1. Classification (NCBI taxonomy): domain Eukaryota; kingdom Viridiplantae; phylum Streptophyta; class Magnoliopsida; order Asparagales; family Iridaceae; genus Iris; species Iris pallida. The sequence goes on along the minus strand of JANAVB010009000.1, from coordinate 1,780,585 downwards.
AAAAGCTCTTGAAATTCTAGCTTGATAGAATTCAATATTCTGTTGAGCAGATAATCGCTTTTTATCCAGAGCTTCTAATTCGTGAAGTCGAAGACGATCGTTATTTTCAGCAGTGAGTTCATTAGCGATTGCTATCCTTAAAGAAGGAATTTGAATCTCTAATGGAAGAACAGCTTCGCAACCATACACCAGAGAGAAAGGTGTACATTTAGTAGCATTACGAACTGTAGTGCGATAAGCCCACAAACATTCCCCGAGCTTGTCACTCCAATTACGTTTGTTAGTGGAGACAAACTTCTTTAGGAGTTTGATGATAGTCTTGTTGAAAGCTTCTGCTACTCCGTTAGCTGCTGGATTATATGCGGTAGAAGCCACATTATTGATCCGGTGATCGTCACAGAATCGAATAAATTTTTGGCTGACGAACTGTGGTCCGTTATCATGAACAATGCGTCGAGGAACACCAAATCTGTAGATGACGTGGTGCTTAATAAAGCTGATGACATTAGACGTCTTAACTTCAGATAAAGGAATGGCTTCGGCCCATTTGGAGAAGTAATCGGTTATTGCGAGAATGAACCGATGACCTTTAGATGACGGTGGATTGATCGGGCCGACAATGTCCATGCCCCAAGCTTCGAAGGGCCATGATGCTGCCGTCGGATGTAGAAATTCCGAGGGTTGATGAATAAAATCCGCATGGATTTGACAAGCTTTACACTTTTTTGCATATTCGATGGCATCAGATACCATGGTGGGCCAATAATAACCCATACGTCGAATACGGTCTTGAAGTTTTGGTCCTGGCTGATGTGCTCCACAAATTCCATCATGTGCTTCGCGAATGATTTGTTGAGCCTCGTCACCGGCAACACATCGAAGGAGTAAACCATCATAAGCTCGATGATATATGGTCTTTGTTGTATGATTGTAGTAGAATCTGAGTGATTGTCGTCTGATAGATGCTGCCTCACTCGGATCATCTGGAAGAATATCATATAATACGAGATCTAAGAAAGGAAGTCTCCAATCTTTATCCGTATTCTGATTCTCAGTCGAGTTACTGAAGATGAATTCCATGCTGGAATCGGATGAAGATGACATCGATTTACGACTGAATCCAAATCCTCTTGTTGTGTTGACGTCATGAGATGTTGATTCTTCAATGTCAACTGGAAGTCCTAGAGTCAAGTTATTTTCAAGATGAAATAATTCTCGATTACGAACAACAATTATTTGTTGCCGTCTGATTGGAATAGCCAGCACCGCTGCAAGATTAGCAAGGGCATCAGCTTCTGTGTTACATGCTCGCCTAACATGTTCAATGAAGAATTCTTCAAACGAAGAAGCCATAGATATAGCTGTTTTATGATAAGGAACCAGATCTTGATGGCGAACTTCATAAGTACCCCTGATCTGATTGACAATGAGTTTAGAGTCTCCATACGCCTCCAAATGTTGAATATTCAGATGTTTAGCAAGTTGAAGACCAATAAGTAATGCGTTATACTCAGCTACATTGTTTGAACACGGCTGATCAAGAGAATAAGCTCTTTGGATAGCAAGACCTTCTGGCGATACAAGAACAATTCCAACTCCAGCGACAATATCGCCATTAGGACCAATTCTTGATGCTCCATCAAAGAATAGACGCCAAGTAGGATCTTCTTCAGCAATTTTATTTGAATCTAGGACTTCATCTGGGATTTCATCATAGAGTTTTGAATTTTCTGGAATTGAGTGAGCAGCCAGAAAATCAGCTAAAGCTTGTCCTTTGACTGATTTCTGAGGAATATAGTGCATGTCATACTGAGCAAGTAGGATTCCCCAATTAGCCAATCGAGAATTCAAAACACTGGGTTTCTTCATCATGATCCGTATAGGATTGATCCTGGAGATGACATGAATAGTCTGGCCAATGATATAATGACGTGTCTTTTGGACAACAAACATCAAGGCTAGACATTCTTTTTCAACCGATGAATATCGAGGTCAGCTCCGGTCATAGTGCGGCTGAGATAATAAATGGCTTGTTCATGGCCATTTTGATTCTTTTGAGCGAGTAATGCACCCAATGAATGACTCATTGCTCGAGTATAGAGGAGGAACGGTATTCCTGAGACGGGAGGTACCAATACTGGAGGGTTCATTAGATATTGTTTTATATCATCGAATGCTTTCTGACATTCATCATTCCAGACAAAAGAGACACCTTTCTTCATAAGTTTGTTGAATGGTCTGCAGCGTCCTGATAAATTAGAGATGAATCTCCTGATATAAGCGATTCTTTCTTGAAATCCTCGTAGCTCTTTTAAGGTGCGTGGAGGACGCATCTCTTGGATGGCTTTGATCTTCTCGGGATCCACGTATATACCTTTAGAGGTAATGACGAAGCCGAGAAATTTACCACTAGAGACGCCTAAGAAGGACTTAGTAGGGTTCATCTTTAATTGATGCTTACGCATTAGATCAAATATAGTCTTTAAATCTTGGATATGATCCTCCTTTTGTCGACTTTTGACTGCAATATCATCAACATAGCATTCGACTGTTTTTCGTAAATGTTCACGGAATATAGTGCTCATAGCTCGTTGATAAGTTGCTCCTGCATTCTTGAGACCGAATGGCATAACTGTATAACAGTATGTACCAATCGGCGTTCTGAAAGAAGTGTTCTTCTCGTCCTCTGGAAACATTTTGATCTGATTGTACCCAGAATACCCGTCCATGAATGACATTCGTTCAAATCCACAGGTATTATCAACCATAACATCAGTGATTGGTAGAGGGAATTCGTCTTTAGGACATGCCGCATTGAGATCGCGGAAGTCTATGCATACTCTGATCTTGCCAGTCTTTTTAAGAACATGAACAATATTAGCCACCCAATCGGGATGTTGTTCCTCTCTAATAAACCCAGAGGTAATGAGTTTATTGACTTCAGCTTCAATTGCATCCATGATGTCTGGACGAAATCGTCGCTGTTGTTGTTTGACCGGTTTAGCATTCGACAAGATATTGAGCTTGTGAGTTGCAATTTGAGGATCAAGCCCTGGCATATCTTCATAACTCCAAGCAAAGACATCGATGTAATCACGAATGAGTTTGATCATGTCTTTCTTATCAGTTTCTGAAAGACTTTCACTGATGAATATTGGTTTGGGAGATCCCTCTTCACCAACATCTATTTGAACAAGTTTATCTTCAGTAGGAGGTTCTTTTTGCTCGAAACGGAACTCCCATTGATTATCTAATCTTTGGGCCCACTGTTCTGATTCAGGTGAGATTTCAAACTCTTCTTCGTCTTCATCACTTTCTTCAGAATGGTCAATAGAAACCATGTTGGAAGACAAAATGTTGCAGTAGAAGTCACCGATACTCGTATCGGAATCCTAAGAAGTGGTACTAGAAGAATCAGATCTCTTATCTTCGTCAGACTCGAGATCTTCATGGATAATATTGATGAAAGGAGTAGGAGCAGTATAACCCAATCCGCATTTCGTCCTTCCATATTTCAAAGGAGGAATCCGGACAGGTATTTTTCTTTCTTTTCTAATATTGAGGCCAGTCCTGAAGTCATAGCCCATATTTTTGATGATGTCTCTAGATTGCTGACTATAACGACGTAGTTGTAATCTTCCAGTATCATCATTTTTGTCATCATCTTCAAGATCAGAAGGATTTTGAGGCCCTTTGTAAAAGAATATTGGAATGTCTCCTGGCTTTCTGCTGGGAACTAGAAAGTATGAAGATTGTACAGGTTCTAGAGATACATCTGTATGAACAGTCTGTACAACTCCTATGGTTATTGTGTTCAAGTCATCTAACAGATATAAATAACTATGAACATAATTACACACATCAACGTACTGCAAAGGTGGAGACTTTTCATTAAATGTAAAAGCAGCAATATTTACATTGGAAGAAGGCTGAGCCTTAGAGATTTTAGCCAAGTCAATGACTAAAGGGGGAGAAGAAGAAGAAGCTTTGTTTCGATTAAGATCGATAACAAATGGCTCAGAAGAGGTGAGCTCCCTTGAAGTTTGAGTAGGAAGAGTAGTCCGCCCTCCAACTGGAATTAGCAGAGTATCTTGTGAAGATACAGGAACTGTAGTACGCCCACTGACAGGAATGATCAGTGTATTTTGAGTAGATGACTGAGGTAACGGAGAGATCCGTCCACTCACTGGAATGATAAAAGAATATTCTCCAGAGGGTTTAGGAGATTGTTGCTGAGTAGTTCGACCTTTAACAGGGATTATTAAAGTCTCACTTTGTGCATCTTCTTTCTCCATAGCTTGTATGATCCTTGTATACTCTTCTTTGTACATTCGGGAATCATTGAAATAAGCTTCAACCCAATGGAAGGGATTTATATCAGCAACTTCTTTTTGTACTCTTCCATTGCTATCAATGTGTTTAAAACATTGATGAAGAGTAGAAGGCACCACATTATTTTCATGAAGAAAGGGCCTCCCCAGAAGAAGATTATAGGATCCCGCGATCTCGATCACATAGAAAGTGACTTTAGATCTGAAATCGCCTATCTGAAGCTTCAGATGAATCTTTCCCAAAGGCTCACTTCGGCTTTGATTGAATCCCAAGATAGTAGTAACCGTCTTGGAGAGCTTGTGAAGAGGGATTTTTAGTTCATCCAATAAACTCTTTGGCATTATGCTTATAGCAGACCCTGGGTCAATGAGGATACGATCTATCTTCATCGTATCAATATAACCAGTGTAGTAGAGAGGTCGGTCATGTCGATTATCCTCCAGTAGCATGTCGTCTTGTGTAAAGGTGATATTTGGGATAATCTCTAGTACACTGTTGCAATGTAAGCAAGTGGCAGGTTCCGTATCTGGCTTCTTCAATTGTGCAAGACAAGAGTCAGCTTATAGAAGTGCTTCACTTAACATCTTCCGAGTTTCTTTAGAAAGACGTAGGAGTTCAAAGAGGGACATTCTAGCTGGAGTATTAGCAAGTTGAGCCAAAATGTCGAAGTTGTAAGGCTTCTGAAGTCCAAGAGGAAGAGACTTCTTGATTGGTTTATCAAACTGAGCTTGTTGCTTGCCTTTCTCAAGAGTTGTGGGTTTGGGAGGAACAGGTTCAACTGGTGTAGTTGAAGGAACAGGTGCAGTAGATGATTCTTCTTCAGGAGGAACATTAGGAGCATCTTTAGCAGCTGAAGGGATATCAAGAGGATCTTCAGGATTTTTAGAATAATCCTTTAGGTAAGGTTTCCCCGTTCGAGTAGTACTAACAAGTGCTTCTTCTTTGTATTTTGGCTCTGTGTCAGAGGTAGACCCAAGAGAAGTCATATGACATGACCTGATCCTTCCAGCCTTCTTGGACTTTCGAGAAGAAATCTTTTGAGGAGAAGGAGATTCAAAGTCTGTTATTAGATCAGGATAAATCCACATAATTTCTCCAGTCTCCAAAGTGATTGGTGCTAATCCTTCAGACTGTGGAGGAGGAATATTTACTATTTCAAGAGTTGCCTTGGGAATAGGAACGATCCCACTTTCAAGGAGTTGAGGAGGGAAATCTCCGAATTGCATAGAGACGACGTTGGAAGTGACAGTCTTCTCTTTTGGAGTAAGAGAGATAGCTCCAGACTTAATCATTTCTTTGATCTTTCCTTTCAGTACATAACATGTACGAATTGTGTGACCCAGCATTCTGTGGTATGGACAGTATTTAGGATGATCTGTCTTACCAGCTTCATCAGGTTTCTTGATCTCAGGTAATTGTAGTTTATTACCTTTCAGCAGACATTCAAAGATACCAAGGACATCGTCATCATCAAAAGAATATTCTTCTTTGGGGCGAGGTGTTCTTGATTGTTGAGTTATAGAGGCAGGAGTTTGAACATTTGATGCATCTTTGCTCTGAAGATTAACTTCAAGAGTTTCTTTTCCTTTGCGAGCATTATTTTTATTGTTAGCACCTTGTCCTGTTTCTTTAGGAGTCATCTGCACTCCTAAACCTTTGAAGGTTTCAGCACTGATTTTTGCAGCTTTGGCACTGACTATGAAGGAAGGCCAATCTTGAAATTGAGTGGACCCTGTCCACATACTGATGATTGGCAACAAGTTTGATTTGCACGTGTCAATGGTGACAGCATCAGGAGTTCCAAGAGGCATCTTCAGAGCTTCTCTTCGAAACCGTTCAATGTATTCTTCTGTGGATTCATTATTTTTCTGCTTGATTCTAATAAGAGCAGACATAGTCATGTCATTCAGCCCTTCATAGAACCTTTCAAGAAACATCTGTTTGAAACCAGCAAATAAGGTAATGCTCCCATCTAGGAGACTCCTATACCATTCATAAGCCGTTCCCTTGAGACATCCAATAAATACCCGAGTAAGGAGGGCATCACTTGGTTGCAGTTGATCAGTCATCACTTCAAAGTGATTAATAAACTGACTTGGAGAAGTGGTTCCATCATAGAATGAGATAGTAGGAGGCTTGTATTTAGAAGGATATGATACTTGCTTCCATTCTATCGGATAAGGCTGCTTGATGCCTAACCTTTGTAAACCATCCTTCTGTTTGAATGCCTCGAATTGAGTTTTAAGATTCTTCAATTCTTCAGAGACAACTCCCGAAGATTGTGGAGTTGTGGCTTATAGAGAATAGTTGGGAGGAGGAACAACATTGTAAGCACTACCCCCAGCTCCAGAGAGACTAGGATTTGGTTGAGCTGGTTCAGGAGTATTGGATTGTACTGCTGGAGGAACTTGTACTGGACTTATATCAGTATCAACTGGTATGGCATCTGGTACAGTCTGTCGATTTTGCATCTGTGTTGCCATGAGTTCATACATCGATTTCATAGTGTCAGCCATAGACTTCATTTGTTGTTCCAAAGAAGCAATTCTTTGATCTTGAGGAGTCAGGGAAGAAGAAGGTTCATCAGTATTCCTATCAACCATGTAAGTCGTGACTGTATGAGGGATTATTGATGAACTAGTGGATGTTGTATGCTCTGAATCATTGCTTCGTGCATCAAAGTCAACTATAGGAGAATTACCCCCAGTAGGAAGAGGTGGGAAGTTAGATTCTCCAAGGAATTCAGAATCAATTTCAGGGATCAAATTTCTTTGACTAGAAGCCAGGACTCTTGCTCTGGTGTTTCTATATACTCCATCTGGACTATCAACTCTACCCCCGGTGTCCCGAGAAGTCATGTTGACAGAGGCAAACAAAGGCTCATCTTCATCAGGCATAGGTTCATACTGAATCCTATTGAAGACAGACTATCGTTTAGTTTGACATCTGTATTGCATTGTGGCTCTTGGCTGGAAGTCACATTCATGATCACCATGGTCTTGAACTGTTGATTGACATCTGCACTGAATTATGACTCTTGGATAGAAGTCACATTCAGCATGTTCCTTTGACATAGAATTACTCCTTCTCTTCTGTTGAAGATATTCCCGTAAATCTGTTTGTGAAGATTGAGGAGTATACTTCCTGTTCTTGGGTCTTAATGGCTCTTGATTATATAGAGAATGATTAATATGAGCCACATAGTTTCTTGCATACTCTGCATCTGGATCTTTTATCTTCTTATCCAATTGGTATGGTTTCTTAACACCAGAAGTGCTGAGTTTTGTTCTTAAATCAGTGGAAGGTAACACATTAATTTTGGAAACATGGAGTTTTCCTTCCATTGATCTGGACATTTGTAGAGAAGGAAGAGTTGAACCACTCCTTTGATTAGGAGTTGGTAACAGACCCTCTTTAATGGACAGATTCTGTGCCCAATTTGAAGAAGTCAAAGAAGAAGATATTAAGGAATATTTCTTCTTAGACTCATTCAAGTTTTGAGACATAGAATGTCCAGAAGGAAGAGTAGTCAAAAGACCATCTCCTTTTCTTTGACTAACAAAAGTATCAGTCAAAGCTGTTCCTGAAGTAAAAACTACAGGAGCAGAAGAAACAACTAAAGAGTTATTCCTTTTCGAAGGGACTTTGTATGGAAGACCACCCCCAGTTCTAGTAGAACTCGGTAAAGAAGAAGAGATAACTAAGGAGTTATTCTTCTCTGATGAAATACACGCTGAAACAGACTTGGTTAAAGAACCAGAGCTGTTAGCGTGACTTTTGATTTTAGAATTACACGCTGGAACAGATTTGGCTAAAGAACCAGTACTGTTGACTGTTGAATGTGGGATTGCACACTGGAATAGATTTGGCTAAGGAGCCAGTACTATCAGCGTGACTTTTAGAGTTGAATTTGCACGCTGGAACAGATTTGGCTAAGGAGCCAGTACTGTCAGCGTGACATTTGGTTACTGTCATCTTCGAGCGCACAAGAGTGTGCGTGCTTGCAGTGGAATTCTTGCCAGTGTTAGGAGTAGACACTGTGGCAGAGACTTCACCATTGACTGCCAACTGATTCTCAGGGACATAGACAGAGTGTCCCTTCGACTTGGCAGTGATGATGGAGGCTGGAGTGGGCTTGCCACCCTTAGCCCGCTGCATTTCTTCATAGGCGAGTTGATCGAATTTGATCGTCATCACCTTCTTCGTCGAGCCGATTGACGAAGTGTCGCATTGAGTTGTTGCCATCTCAGAAGAGGAGATGGTTTTTCCCTAGCAGAGTCGCCAATTTGTTTTCCATAAAGAAATTCTCTTTATTTGTTGTGTTTCTAGGAAAATTACAACTGTAGGAATCCGATCTAGAAGACGATCGCTTTATCCCTTGGACTATGCGAAGAAGAAAAGCTCTCAAAATTTTGACAGTAGATATCAATGTATCTGTACCATGAATGAGAAAAAGAACTTTATTTATAGAGTCAAAAAATAATAACCGAAAAGATAACTGTCTTCACAGCCTGTGCTTAGTTGAAAATCACGCAGGATTTAACATACGCAAGGTTGTGAGCAGTTACTGGACGTGGCCTGTAACTGTTGGACACATGGCAATCATGTATGAGTCGTGTGCAAGTTACAGGACACGCAGGCGAGAGATCAGTGGCATGGCTGCCACGTACTCCAATTTGATGAAATCCACGCAGACTTGTTGAAGACGAAATCCACGCGAACTCGGTGTAGAAAGCTTCAAAATCCACGCAAACCTGGGGCAGGAAGCTTCAGGATCCACGCAGACTTCGAGGCAAAGAATTCGAAAATCCACGCAAACTTGAGGAAGAAAACTTCAGAATCCACGCAAACTTGAGATGAAGATCACAAATACACGCAGACTTGAAATAGAACTGCCAGCTATCTTGATTCGGCGTGTCTCGACTGACATAAAATCTCTGACAGTGATTGCTTTGTCAGTCGCATTAAATGACAATAAACCCTTTTGGTACGCCAACTCGACGAAGGCTGAGTCTTGCTGAAGAAGATTTCGAAAATCACGCAATAGACGGCGATAATCTCTCGAAGTCTGTGCATACGTGGCATACGAAGAGACATTCTTCGACTGTTGTGCTGTCAGTCATAATTACTCTCTGACAAATGATGAGCTGTCTCTCCAGCGTGATTTGTAAACATTGTTTGGATCAACTGAGCGTGACTTTTGACTCTGTCTTGATCAACTCAGCGTGACTTTCATTTTTGAGGCCTACAGTCACGTCTGTCAGCCGCATAGCTTATGCGGCTACAGTTGTCAACCACATGGATGAAGCTTATGCGGCTACTGAAGTCAATCGCTTGTAGAAAACCCATGCGGCCACAATTGCCAACCGCATGCGGCCAGCCTGCACGATCGTGACTCCTACTAATCGCACCAAAGCAACTCATCCGGCAGCTAAGGACGACCGCATGCAGACAGCCTGTACGGTTTCCAATCCTAGCCGCATAGCGTCCGTTCCACGCTCCTCTCGATCAGTCTTCGACCGTCTCTCATACGGTCCTGACCCTGATGGTTCTCTGGATGATAAGCCAGACTCTGTGGGATTCAACTTAGACTCTTCTTATTACGCACCCACAAGTGCTAAAAAGAAGAAGTCTAGGGCAGTACGGGCTCATCAAGCCCAGTCAGCTGTCCTAACCTCTGACTATCGGGACGTCCCGTTGACTATCACACGGGCCTCTGATGGGAAGTTGTATAGAACCGCTCGAGTCCAGCCCCCGGCGGCAAAAGGACAAAGTGGTTCCTATGACCCGCGTGAGGCAATCCTCCACAAGCGCAAGGAAAAAAAAGGAGCTTCGGTGTACAAAGAGTCCTCGCTTGGACGTCACTGCACCCAAATCATCGTCAACTGCTGTTGCAACAACGCGACAGCGACGGAAGATCGACCGCCAGTCTTCCAAAGACTACAACATCCGAGCTCAGAGGACGAGGCACCTCCTGTTGTCTCCTGCAATTCCACTCAGAAAATCCCTGCCGAGGGGAGAGGGAAGAAGACAAGCATCTCCAGCCCCAAGATATCAACCACTACAGCTAAGAAACCGTCGTCTAAACGGCTGTCCTCCACAGGAATATTCCAACACACCCGTTCAAAGACAAAATCTGCTGCATCGCTGGGGGTCGTGGGAACTGGGGGTAGCACTCCTCCGAACATCCACAATAATCTGATGTTTCAAAGAGACGAACCCGGAGAAACAACTCTCCCATTAGGTACAACAGACACCGATGTCCCCGAGGACACCCATGAAGACGAAGCAAGCTCTGAGGCTAGGGATACCATTCCCTCCGAGTTCGAGCCCGAAGAGAACATTTCCACCTACCCCGATGACTTCTCGGTGCGTGGGTATGACTTGGAGGACACGTCCTCCACCGTTTCTTCCATCACTCCTCATCTAAGGACGGTGTTCATGACGGACAACAATCAAGGTGGTTCCAGCGATCGCCAACGCATCGACACTTTGGAGGCTATACTGCAGGCCTTGGTCAAGTCTGTAGATGAAATCAAAGCCGCTCTTCTAACTCTGCAAGGAGGAACGCCTGGCCAAACAAGCACGGGTCCCGCGGTCAATGTGGACTCGAACTCAGCGGCACCAAACCCGGGCAATAATCCTCCCGAAGTAACAGCCCCTACCGCAACAGATGAGGCCCGAGAAGTAAGAAGAGAGGTCCGGGAGCTCTGAGCCATGTTCCATGCTCGAGAAAACGCTCAAGACCTCAGAATGCGGCAACCATACCCTGCCGAATGGAGGGATGTTCCATTCCCACCAAGATATAAGCCGTTCAATATCAACCCGTATAATGGCAAGACCTCAGCAAGTCGGTACATCACTTACTTCGAGGTCACCACCGACCATCTGCCCCATGATGATGCTATCCTCACGCGATTATTCATTGGGGCATTGGAAGGAGTCTCTTTCGACTGGTATCGCAATCTGCCGGACAACTGCATCCACTCCTTCGTCGGCTTCAAGCGCCTGTTCTTGGAGAGATTCTACGAAGTAGGGCAGGACGTCACCATGTCCACCCTCATGGACGTCGTCCAAGGGGAGAAGGAATTGACAAGGAACTACATTGAGCGATTCCGCCAAACCGCCATGAAGCTGCCCTCCGGAAATCCAGATTCCTCCTTAATTGAAATTTGCCAAAAGAGATTGCTCCCAACCATCAGTCTCTGGATGGACGAAAGTCAATCCAAGGATTGGAAGACGTTCATCATCAGTGCCACAAGCGCCAAAGAACGATTGAAGAAGGCCCGCCAATTGGGACTGCACATCTCGGACGGAGAGAACAAGGGCAAACGTCCCAACAACGATAATGGGGGTAGCCCCTCAATCGGGATAGCAAAGGAAAGCAGGCTATGGTGGCCGATACAGCACAAAAACCTGAGCCAAAGCCAGCAGACAAACAATGGCCGCAAATCACTTACTCCTTCGAAGACGGTCACGTCAAGCCCATCTTGGACATGCTCATACAAGGGGACAGAATTCAGCTTCCTCCACCAAGACGGGAACCGCGGCCGGTAGAGATGGAGAACCCAAAGTACTGCCATTATCACCGCTACGTCTACCATGCTACACACGACTGCTACCAGCTGAAACGGTACATCTAAAACCTCATCGATTCGAATGCTTTGGCCATCGATTTTGAAGAGGTAATGGTGGCAGCCAATATGGTGTCGGTACAATTCAGCAGTTTTCTGCCGACGGAGACTTAAGACGGGGTGGTCCCCATCCCTCTGGCGATAATGGAGATTACTAATCTTCCACCTCCCCGAGATCAGGCTGCTGGTTTGGTGCCCCTCACCACATCACGAGGAGAGGTCATGTGGATCCATCCGGACTTGGTATCGGAAGTGATTCGGCCCATATCGTCTTCTATCTGCAAGAAAAAGAATGGAAAAATCAGATCCTGCCGCACAATCTCGGCAGACATCGAAGAAGCTACAGCCGTCGTCACGCGATCTGGGGCACGATCCCAACCTTTAGCTGACAACCCGGCTGAAGATTACCAGCCCGCTACAACCGACGCTCCGGGACCGGCTCAGCCTTCGACGACCGATAAGCCTAGGCCGAGGGAGACTCGCTTCGACAAATCCCTCCGAAAAGAGGCAGCCCAGGGGTTGGAGAGGCCCTACAACTTCGACATCTTGGCACAATTGGCTAACACACCGGCCAAGTTGTCATTATATGAACTCCTGAGGCTCTCGAAGGATGTCCGCGCAGCCTTGAGCGAAGCACTCCAAAATGCCGATGCCTATCTGGCTCAATCCAACCTCACCGGGGACGTCTCACCCGTGGATCTCCAAGACAGTGCCTGCACGGGAGTAATGCCCAACATCGTCTTCACTCCGCAGGACATGCTCATCAAAACCAACCTACACGATCGCCCGCTATACTACACGGGATACATCGGCGACGTAAAGGTGGATCGGATGCACATTGATCCTGGCTCTTCCATAAGCATCATCCCGAAGGGTCTGCTACATCATCTCCGTATCCCAATGTATCGCCTGACACCTACAAGCACCGCCATCAGCGGTTTTAATTCGGGCAGGAGCTACCCTATTGGGAAGATTCGTCTGAAGTGTCAGATTAGCGATCTCCAATCCGAAGTCACCTGCTACGTCATAGATGCAGACACTTCTTACAACATCCTCTTGGGGCGCCCATAGATACACGATTATATGATCGTGCCTTCCACGCTACACCATTGCTTCAAATATGTCGACAAACACGGCTTCATGAGGACGGAATTTGCTGATATCGATCCCTTCAAAGGGGTCGAATCTTACTACACAGACTCCTGCCTGTACAAGAAATCGAAGAAGCATCTTGCTGAAGGAGATGTACAAGCCAGTACCGAGACAGTCAGAGGATCAGAGGAACCTCTGACGATCCACCTCCAAGCTCGCAAACCGGGCAAGTCCGCACCCCTTACTGCCACTCTGCGGAAGGACGCGATCAGCCTCTCGGTACAAGAGTAGCAGATGATAATTCGGCTGCCAAGGTCCGGCCAAGTGCCGAGACCCACAACGACGCCACTGACAATCAGACTGCCGAGAGTCGGTCAACCCTAAACGGAGAAGCTCATTCCCTCCGATAGGCCACTGACGATACGCCTTCCCAAGAAGGATCGTCACCCCGATGCAAGATCTGACACTTCTAGCGAACCAGCCACTCCTCGCTCCACATCAAATGCCAAACTGGGGGTCGCTAGTCTGCCAACAACTCCGCGCTCTGCTCTATCAGCTGAACCTCTGACAATCAAGCTACCCAGGGCGTCCTCTCAGTCTTTATTTATACAGGGGGTAGCCGAAGAGGAGCCGGAGCTAGCCAAGTTTGTGGCTGCCCACACTGATGTTCCCTCCGCTGATGATGTAATCCCTCTAGAAAAGATACCTTACTTCATCAATAAAGGGTTATCTTTGAAATACACCGAGCTCAATAAGCTATGCACAATGTATGCTATGGAACACGGTATAGGCACTCACCTGCACACACAGGTGACAAATGTGTACACTGCAATCCAGCTTACTCCAGTAGAAGACGCTTACCGAATAATCCAGGGAGGGGACCATCCAATCACCTTCGGTCGGAAGGACGACCCGCATCCCTTCACCATAGAGGAAGCCGACCTCGGGTCAGATGCTGGAAGACTGCCTCTATATCTTTATAGCCCCCGATCCAAATATCTCATGCAGAAACAGGGGTATGATCTGGAGACGATGCCAGGTTTAAACTACGGCACTGGGCGACGATTACCTTTGAAGCCGCCAGTCCCGGCGAGCAAACCACGGGACTACTATCGCAAAACTCGATGTGGGTTAGGGTATGTAACGCCGACTAATATCCCTGAGAGTTCAGATGAAGAATGTGACTGACAGTCATATTCAACCGGGTCACCAACTTCTGACTCGGATACCAGCATCGGAGACGTGTTCAGACAAGTCTTGTCAGTCAACATGGCATTCGCCGACGCTTACGAAGAAGACGAAGACATCCCCGAGATCCTCGAGCTAGAGCCGTGGGCCCAGCAATTGGACGCACAATGGAAAAAACGGTTCGAACTGAGAGAACCTCCTACTGAAGATGAAGTCATACAGGTTGACCTCGGCAGCGAATCTTCTCCAAAACCAATTTTTGTCAGTAAAAGCCTAGCAGACGAAGAGTGGGAGTCACTACTAGAACTTGTGAGAGAATATATTGATGTGTTCGCCTGGAGCTATGAAGACATGCCAGGGTTAAATCCCGACATTGCTCTTCACAAACTCAACTTTCGGCCGGATGCGAAGCCAGTCAAACAACAACAGCGACGCTTCCGCCCGGGCACCATGGACGCGATCGAAGCCGAAGTCAACAAACTGATAACCAGCGGTTTCATTTTTGAGGAACAACATCCCGATTGGGTCGCCAATATAGTACCCATCCTCAAGAAGAATGGGAAGATTCGAATCTGCCTCGACTTCCGCAATCTGAACGAGGCATGCCCCAAAGATGAGTTCCTCCTCCCTATCATGGATATCATGATTGACAATACCTGCAGTTTTGAACGTATATCATTTATGGATGGCTTCTCGGGGTACAACCAAATCAAGATGTCTCTTGACGAAGAAAAGCATACATCATTCCGAACACCGATTGGCACATACTGCTACACAGTTATGCCTTTCAGTTTAAAGAATGCTGGTGCCACATATCAAAGAGCCATGAGCATCATCTTCAGAGACCACTTACGCAAGACAATGGAGTGCTATGTTGACGATATAGCCGTTAAGAGTCGCTGCAAGGGAGACCATCTGCAGGATCTAAAGACGGTATTCGACCTAATGTGAGCGCACAATTTGAAAATGAACCCTAGGAAGTCCTTTCTGGGCATATCCAGCGGAAAGTCCTTGGGCTTCATCATCACAGCACAAGGTATCCATGTAGACCCTGAGAAGACGAAAGCAATCATGGAGATGGGTCCCCCGAGAAATCTCCGCGAACTCAGAGGCCTCAAAGGGAGGCTAGCTTACATCAGGAGGTTCATTTCTAACCTCTCCGGGCGATGCCGACCGTTCACGTACCTCATGAAGAAAGGAGTCTCATTCGTATGGGACGAGGAATGTCAGCGTGCTTTCGACAGCATCAAAGAATATTTGTCAAATCCTCCAGTTTTGGTGGCCCCGGTTCCTGGAAAACCATTCCTGCTCTATGTATGAGCAATAGAACATTCCCTCGGGGCTCTGCTCGCACAAAACAACGATGTAGGCCATGAGCAAGCCATATACTACCTCAGTCGAATGATGATTGGGCCAGAGCACCGATACACCGCTGTGGAGAAGGAATACCTTGCCCTGGTGTTCGCCATTCAGAAAACGCGGCACTATGTCACCGGACAAACGATACATGTAATCTCACGAGTCAACCCTCTCAGGGTCCTCATGACTAAACCAGGGGCACTCAGCTCTCGCCTCGCTACATGGGCAATATTGCTGTCCTCTTATCATATGATCTTCGTCCCCCAAAAGGCAGTCAAAGGTCAAGCCCTGGCAGACTTCGTAGCAGCCTACCCAGGCTCGGAGTCCTCCAGAATATATGAAGAGATCCCAGATGAGGTCGCCGACTCGCATGCAACCTCTCACGATAATATATGGCGAATGTTCTTCGATGGTGCTTCGAGGACCGGACCTAAAGGTAATATAGTCGTCGGAGTCGGGGTAGTACTGGACTCCCCTTTCAGATTGGTGATTAACCGTGCTTATTCCCTCACAAAGCCCTGCTCTAACAATGTGGCTGAGTACAACGCTCTGGTCATTGGCCTCCAACTTGCGAGAGAGTTGGGGCTAGAATACCTTGAAGCATACGACGATTTCCAACTAATTGTCAATCAGATCCGGGGCTCATACGAGGTCCGCCACGAAGACATGATCCCTTATCACCAAACAGCGATTGACATCATCTCGTCGTTCAGGGGGTTCTTCATCGAACATGTTCCCAGACTCTGAAATATCGAAGCTGATGCCCTAGCTGGTCTTGCCGCTTCCCTAGCAGTTCTAAATTATGATCGTCAATCAGTGGATGTGATAGGCCACGAACTAGTCTGTCCCAAGAACAATGTGCAATTTGTGGCAAGTTATTCCGCCCAGACGATCGATGATGCCCCAGACTGGAGACAACCATTCATCGACTTCGTCGTCTACGATATCCTGCCCGAGAACCCAAAGGAAGCCACTTCCATCAGACGGCGTTCTCACAGATTCTTCTACGATACAGAGACGAAAATGCTGTATCGTCGCTCCTACGATGGATTACTGCTTTGGTGTCTATCAAACACAGAAGCCAAAGAAGCCGTACGAAAAGCTCATGACGGTGTCTGCGGGGCCCACCAGCCCGGTCCTAAATTGTAAGACCGTCTTCGCCGAATGGGCTACTACTGGCCCACAATGGTGGCAGATGCAATAGACTATGCAAGAAAATGCAAAGCCTGCCAAGTCCACGCGGACTTTATTTACCAACCATCCGAATTTCTACATCCGACAGTGGCGTCCTGGCCATTCGAAGCATGGGGAATGGATATCATTGGTCCAATCACCCCACCTTCCTCCCGAGGACATCGCTTCATACTTGCGATCACTGATTACTTCTCCAAATGGGCGGAAGCTGTCCCACTCGCAGAAGTCAAGACTTCAAACGTGATCAGCTTCCTTAAGCATCACGTCATCTACCACTTTGGACTGCCCCGAAGGATCATCCATGATAATGGTTCGCAGTTTGCAAGCCACGCTTTCTATCGATTTTGCGATAAGAACCGTATTCAGAATATTGCTTCGACACCGTACAACCCGGCAGCGAACGGGTTGGCAGAGGCATTCAACAAAACAATCATCAAACTCCTCAAGAAGTTTGTCTCCTCCAACAAGCACGACTGGAACGAGAAGCTCGGCGAATGCTTATGGGCTTATCGCACCACAGTTCGAACAACCACCGGGAATACACCATTCTCTCTAGCATACGGAAGTAAGGCAGTTCTTCCATTAGAGAATCAAATACCCTCACTCCGCATCGCCCTCACGTATCAATTGACGACGGATGACAACTACCGACGTCGACTACAAGAGTTGGAGGCCTTAGATAAAAAGCGCCTCCTAGCTCAGTAAAGGATCGAGCTATACCAAGCACGCATCTCAGGAACCTTCAACAAGAAGGTCAAAATCAAAACATTCCAGGTGGGTGATCTTGTTCTGGCAGTCCGGAGGCCAATGGTCATGACTCACAAGACCGCCGGCAAGTTCCAGCCAAAATAGGAAGGTCCATTTGTCATCGAGGCCGTGTTCTCCAACGGTGCTTACCACCTCGCTAAGCAAAACGGAGACTTGCTCATGTTGCCCGTCAACGGCAAGTTCCTGAAGAAATATTATGTCTAAACAACATTTTCCAGATTATTGAGTCATGTACCCGCTGGTACCACTGAACTCACCCTCACAATTGTCCAGGTCATCGAGTCATGTGCCCGCTGGTACCGCTGAACTCACACTCACCATTCTCCAGATTCTCGAGTCATGTACCCGCTGGTACCTCTGAACTCATATTTCGGTCACTCTTTCAGGTAGCAAGTCATGTATGATCATACCTCTAAACTTTCTTCTTGAAGAAGATCCTCCCCCATGATCTAATACCCGCACTCCCAGTGCACAAAAAGGGTAATCGATCCACAAATTTCCAAAACGGCCATGTCCTCATTACCTCTGAGTCGTTCCACTTCCGCCAAAAACAAATCACCCCTTATACAGAACTTCCATGTCCTCATTACCTCTGAGTCGTTCTATGTGCCCTCCTTCATTGAGCCCACTTCTGTCATGTCCTTATTACCTCTGAATGGGAAGGCTCCGTCGAAGAAACCTTCATACTTGCCATGTCCTCATTACCTCTGAGTAAGTATGATGATCCCCTTTCGACCTATTATCTGTACCCACAACCAGGGTACGCAAAGGGTAATAGGCCCACAGATGTCCTCTGTTGACCACAAATGTCCTCTGTTAACCAAAAATGTCCTCTGTTGACCAAAAATGTCCTCTGTTGACCACAAATGTCCTCTGTTGACCACAAATATCCTCTGTTGACCACCAATATCCTCCGTCGAGTTCGCTCCTGCCATGTCCTCATTACCTCTGAGTAGGAAGACTCTACGTTTAAAAAACTTTCCTACTTGCCATGTCCTCATTACCTCTGAGCAAGTATGTCGGTTCTCCTTCATCCTATTATCCGTATCCTAAACCAGGACATGTCAAGGATAATAGGCCCAAAAATATCCTTAGCTAAGTTTCTTAGCACAAACCTACCATCTCATCATGCCCCAGGAGTCCAGCTGCTCTACGGCATTTCTTTTCCCAATACCAAGAGCACCCATGACCACTTTGCCATGGCTGCTTCAGGTATCCTTACCAAAACTTGTTATCTGTACCTAAAACTAAGATACGCCATGGGTAACAGGTCCACAAATATATCCCCTATGCGGGGGAGAACATCACCACAATATCACAGGCGCAGCAGGCAATACAAATGAAGGGTAGAATTGAAAGCAATCTTTATTTGAGGAAGAAAAAAGTATTACATATTTTGGGATCATGTCCCTTTCAGAAATAAAGAAAACAAAAAAATAAAACAAGAAGAAAAGACCGACTACAGCTCAGCATTACACAATTCCAGGAGCCATTTTCTCACTGAGGTGGTCCTCCGCTCAATTCGTTGTCGAGCACGACGCTCGGCCTCCTGGAGTAACCGCTCCTCATTGTCCAAGCCCAGGAGCGCCTGACAGTCATCTTCCAATTTCTTCAGGGCAGTCTCCAGGTCAGTCGAAGCTTGAGTAACCCTGTCAGCCTCCTGAACAATTAGCCCCCTGTCATTGCGGACAGCCTCGAGTTCAGACTCCAAGAAAGTCAACTTCTTCTGAAGCGCAAGGAGCTGCTCCCGCGTCTCAGTAATCTCATGAGAGACAGACTCCTCCCGAGCCATGACATTTTCATTCGCGTAACTCAATTGATCATACCGATCAGATAAGTCGCTGAGATCCTTCAGTATGGCCGGTCTGGTCTTATCCCGGGCAGCTCTGGTCCTCTCTATAACAGCGATAAGTGAATCCCGCTCCTCGTTTATAACAGCAGACAGATCAGCCTGTCGCAATACTCGTAGCTCGGCCACCAGCTGATCAGCCTCCAACAATTTCACATCCAGAAGTGAAGCCATCCCTGCATCACCAGGAAGATTCCTAAGGATATTTAATTGACCCTGGGCGCATTGTCGGGCCAAGGTGAAGGAGGTCCCTCTTTCCATAGCAGCCTCGATTCCCCTATTCAAATGACGATGAAAACTGGCAACCATGTCCTGTAACGCGTCGTCCAAAACTTCAGCAGAGGATGGCGTCAGGGGAAGCAGGAACGGCAACGTCGGAGAAGTAACGCTAGAGCTTGCCACCGGGGGAACGGAGTCCCAGTAGAACGATGCATGAATGGTGACCAACTCGTCTTCCGCTGCCTGGAGAGCTTGGATACTCGGTAGGGCAGAAAGGTCGATTCTCGGAGCCACCGGAGCAAAGGATGACGCATGGACCATCGTTCCCTGCCCCGACTGCCCCGGTAACTGGCCCGCTAAACTCGAACCCCCAGAAGGCCCATCAAGACAAGTCGGATGGTGAGGGGGTACACCCCTCTCCACCAGTGCCCCTTTGGCCGGGTTTGTCTCAACAATGTCCATCCCCGGCACTGGAGAGGCAGGACCTGTATGCCCAGAATAACAATTAATCGACGTAACCCGAAGGACGTGATGATAGAGCAGATAGGCTTCCTCACAGGTTAAGATTCGGCTAATCTTACCAGGGGAGGGGCATGAAGGCTGCAGCTCATCCACAACTGGCATGGTCCCCTCACCCGCGATCCCCGAGTTAAACTCAGTCACGTCCTCTGTCCCCGTCACCTTGAAAGGGGATACAGATTGATCTGCGTCATCTTGAAAAGGAGCAGGCTCACGGGAGTCCCCGTCATCCTGGGTCACCACCTCGACATCTTGAAACTTTTCTTCTTCTCCTGGCACCTAAAAGAGGGAACGAAGACGATTAGAATTGAAGCTCGAAGGGAAGAAGGAAGAAGGAATCGAAAGCGGTTTTGTTACCTCTGACGCATGGTTGACTTCTTCTCCACTTTCTTTTATGGCTAGCGGGCGATGCCTAGTCGCAACCAGCTTCCGGGATCGAGAAACACGCCAACAGGAGAAACTTGCCTGCTACGTTTCGGAGTAGGACCAGACGCAACGAGGGACTGATCCCCCAACATCTCATCTGACAAAATAGGCGGCTGACCCACCTCTGCGTCTGCCACTGGAAGGATAGAGTCACCTCTATCATGCTCGTTGCCTTCATCACCCTCAGCAGCAGAATCCGAATCTGGTCGGCTCTAGTCTTTCTTTTCTTGGCCCCTTGAGAGCCTTTCTCCAGACCGGTACCAACAATAAAACTGGTACCTGGGTTAAAACCGACCGGGGGTTTGTTCGCCATGACATGATACAAAGCCGCCATATACAAGATCTCCACTGACTCCTTAATGGCAGGGACTGAGAAAATAGTACAAGTATGGAATGAATCATAATATTGCCAAGCCCTGATACCATCAAGAAGGCTACCTTCATAACCCAGACAAGAACTGGGGCTGTCTAGACAAAGTTGGCTGTATCCAAACTGTCGGGCAAACCTGCTAGGCAGATAAGGCTCCAGAAAGACAGTATTACGGTTACGATACACCATATGTGCGGGACGGATGTTACGCAGCCATAGGAGCAGCTGGCCATCCAGAAGCTGAGGGGGCGCAATACCGTCAAGATGTACAACCTCTATG
Organism: Iris pallida; assembly: GCA_029216955.1. Lineage (NCBI taxonomy): Eukaryota > Viridiplantae > Streptophyta > Magnoliopsida > Asparagales > Iridaceae > Iris > Iris pallida. Next base: position 1,759,355 of record JANAVB010009000.1, on the reverse strand, counting down.
TCCCTGGCAGTAAAGCGAGGGACGAATACGAAAATATGATACTTATCTGCCCTTGCCAATGCCATCCAGCAAGCCCGCATGGTCTCACATTCCCAAGGCTCATCACGATAGCGGAAGATAAATGCGTCATCATCAGTCACACCGTCTTCAGAGCCCGGCCTCATCAAAGACAGGTAATGTATCAGCAGCCACCCCATCAAATAGTGATAGGGCAACTCAGTTCGTTCAAAATCCTTGGTCACGTCACGAGCAATGACTTTGGATGTGAAGCTACGAAGGCCACGGTGTATGCTGCACACCATGGCCGGGAGGAGAGCTAGCCTGATTCGCAAAACTAACTTCACAGCCGGAAGGATGAAGTTACGACTAATTCTCTCAATAGAACCGGCTCCTCCCGAGACTACACAATTTCGTAGCCAGATCATCAAAAATCCCGCCAGAAGTGCTTTCTCGGACAGCTCTTGAGTATCCTGGTAAAAGTAACCAAAAGTGTCAGTCTTGCTCCCGAATCTGTCACTGGTAGTGGCCACTCTCCTAGCCGACGACACCAAGTCCTTAATCGCTTCCCGAGATCGAGGGCGACGAGAGGTAACTTGACCTGAGGCATCTGTCGGGAAGAGATAGTGCACCCAGTCCTTGGTGTGGGGAGCATTCCCTTCCGAGTTACTATCCTTTCGGGTTATCTGATGACATGTGCTATAATGGCATAATATCTCTTGGTAAAGAGGCACGAAGCCAGGATACCGTCGTTCCAAATCTTCGAGTTCCTCATTAGTGGGAGTATACGCTTCAAAAGCTTCATCCCCCCAAGGAAACTTGGAGACCGCGTGCATTTCATGGAGCGCGAGTCCCATTTCCCCTACAGGTGTGTAAAAAGTCCCCATACGGCAATTATACATCTCCAGCAGAGACATGAACAGCTTCTTGTTTATGGACAAGCCATGACTGGTGCCTCGGATAGCGTGGTAAAGGTCAATCTCACACAAGAAGGCCTCATACTTCTGCAAGATCTAAGTAGACAAATTGGTCCACGAGGGAATAGGGTGTACCCAACCAGGGAACATCAACCGGCCAACGGGATAGGAGCCCTTCCGAGCAAGTTGATTTATAAAAGTATCGGCGGTAGAAAATATGAAGTTAGGGCCCGCCACATTCAGGAAAGAACCTGGGACCAACCCTATCACAGAACAGCTAGTATGCACCTTGCCGGCAGTCACGGACTTCAGATTATTATTATAATGGATGTTCCCCACGAACATCCCACTTCTGGTAGGGGTTAAAGTCCCCTCCATCTTCCGGTCCAATGGGAGCATATTGAACCAAGATAATGGGAAGTGTCGCTCCATCTGGGGGATGCGGATCGCCATCCCGTTAGAGACAAAACTCCATTTCTCCGACATCTCCAGAACATGATTGTTCTCTACGGTCAAGGCGTCTCCAAAAAAGAACGCAGGCTTCAAATACTCCCCTTCAAATTTCTCGGAGTTCATCATAGCATTAAGGAAATGGAAAGACTGATTCTTGATGGCATTCAATCTAGCCAGAGGCTCATCGCTCGGAAACTGGTCTGTCATATGCTGAACAATATGGTCGTACCTATAGCCGAGAGCAGCTTGGGCGCTACCCACCAAGAGTTCTCCAGCAGCGTTAACCGGCAGATTCACTGAAGATAAGACAGAGAAAGGTAGGTTAAACAGATGGATAAAGAGAGCTGATTGGGTGCTTTCAAGCCTCATACGGCTCAAGAAAACATCCATGTGGCTCCATGAAGCCTTATGCGGCTCCGAAGTCTTATGCGGCTCCAAAAAGCCTCATGCGGCTCAAGCTCAGAAGAACACTTATGCGGCTCCGTACGATAAAAGTCTATACGATTTAGCGTCGCTTATGCGGCTTCGCTGACGAAGCGCGTATGCAGACACGGTGGTTTTCTTATGCGGCTCGCAGCTCAGCCGTAGGGCGAACATGCGATTTGCAAAGACTCGTACATAAAGTATGCGACGTAGCCATGGCAGTTAGGGTTCTTTAACTCATACATTGTCCTTACCAGTAATGGGGGGGTGAACGTCAGGATGAATATTAGGTACGACGATCGGCGGAGTAGCAGCCGCAGTCGAGGCGGAAGTAGGGGCTGCCTTCTTGCCCTTTGCTGCCACGGTCTTCTTGGGAGCCATTAATTATCGAAGAGGGGAAGGGCAATCGAGATAGGGAAGATTCGAGAAAAAAGAAAGAAAGTAAAGAAGCCCTTTCTCTCTTCAAACTCCTCCTATTTATAGGAGGACGGGAGAAGGAGGACACGTGGGCCAATGACCTCCTCATAAAAAAGCGAAACTGACTCCTCGGGTTTCGTCTCCAAGATTCGCCCAGGGCGTAAAATCTGAAAGATTTAATGAGCTGACCCTTGGGATTCCCCCTACAAAAACGGCGCTGAAGTGAATTTGAGGCAATTAAAGACCCGCACACGTGGCGAGAAGCTATGCGGCTGAATAGTCCCCTGCGGGTGAGACACTCCTGCGGCTGAACAATCTAGGCGGCCAAGATCTCTATGCGGTCGGGGTTTTCATATGCGGCCAGAAGAATACGACCATGCTTCTTATTCAAAGTATTTCAATTTTGCAAATTGAAAACTTTGAAGGGGGTCTTGTAGAAGCATGAAAAATATTAAAGAAAATGATCCATGTGGCCAAAAGTACCCCATGCGGCTCAGAAAGCCCATGCGGCTCAAAGAGTCATGCGACATAAGGGACTATGCGGCCCAAGACATCCCATGCGTCTCCGAAGACACATGGCGGGACAGTCATCTTCTCTGCCCCCTCGCATTAATTGTTTGACGGCTGACAACTCTGAAAAAGTGACAGCCCTGACACAAAAAGAAGTAATTATGACTCTGTCATAATGACAGACTTCTAGGAAAGAGAGAGAGATCTCTGACACAAATCCCCTGAGAGCCATAAAAATGCTACGTGGCCTTGCCATATGGGCGTTCGTATGCGGCTCGAGCAAAGACTTCCCATGCGGTTCAGAATGAAGCCGTCCTATGCGGCTCAGGCCGAGACAGCCTCATGCGGCTCGAGCAAAGACTTCTCATGCGGTTCAGAATGAATCCGTCCTATGCGGCTCAGGCCAAGACAGCCTCATGCGGCTCGAGCAAAGACTTCTCATGCGGTTCAAGAGGACCATTTCCATGCGGCTCAGGCGGATGTATCCCTATGCGGCTCACAATGATTACCTCCCTGTGGTTCAAAGGCTCGAGGGAGGGCCACTACCCAGGCAGCCCTGACACGTGGCCCTAACCATATGCGGCCCAAAATCATATGCGGCTCACTCGTCATGTGGTTCAGATCCCCCCAGTAGTTCATAGGACACGTGTCCTAAGCCGATCAATTTCTCAGATTTACTGCAATCAAAGATTGGGTCAAATCCCAATAATCTGGGACACGTGGCAGGAAAATAAATCTAATTTATTTGCAGACATCAGAAGATCATTATGAGAAAGATTTATTCTAATCAGCATTAATTGCTGATAGGATTTGGTGTAATCTACACTCAATGACTCAGATTCGTCACAATAAAAAATGAACGGCCTAGATTGACCAGTCCACAGGCCGCCGCCATCTTCAAGAGGTAATCATTGGCAACCCTAATGATCACATCCCACTATTATAAATAGCAAGGTGCCATTCCCTTGTGAAGATATACACTGTCAGAGAGAGATACGCACATACAGAGAGGCTCTCCTGATAGTCAGAGAGAAGAATCCACAGAGATCAATCCAGAGAGAGAGAGAGAGAAGCCAGAAGAGCAATACGAGGAGAGCAGGAGGAGCATTTCTTCATCAATGCCAACCATCTCGTCACAGGAGCCAAGGCTGCATACCGATCGTCCAAGGAGTAAGGCAGGACTGCCGTCGCCTTCCCGAGCCTCTATCGTCATCCCCCAGAATAAAAAATAAACAATTGTACTTAGATTGCTGTACCTAGGTTTTCGTCCCTAGGCTTTCTTTGTACAAGCGAGTTTGTATTGTGAGTCTAAGTTCAGTCCTCCGATAATTGTTCTGTACTTTTACAATCAATGGCAAACACATTCCAAGTGGGCGATCTCGTTCTGGCAGTCCGGAGGCCAATGGTCATGACTCACAAGACCGCCGACAAATTCCAGCCAAAGTGGGAAGGCCCATTTATCATTGAGGCAATATTCTCCAACGGTGCTTACCGCCTCGCAAAATAAAACAGAGACTTGCTCATGTTGCCCGTCAACGGCAAGTTCCTGAAGAAATATTATGTCTAAATGACATTCTCTCCGGATCATCGAGTCATGTACCCGCTGGTGCCGCTGAACTCACATCCACAATATTTTAGATTATCGAGTCATGTACCTGCTGGTGCCGCTGAACTCACCTCCACATTCCCTTCAGATTATCGAGTCATGTACCCGCTGGAACCGCTGAACTCACACCCACATGTACCTCAGAATACTGAGTCATGTACCCGCTGGTATCGCTGAACTCACACTTTCTCAATATTCTAAATTATCGAGTTATGTGCCCGCTGGTGCCTCTGAACTCACATTCCGGTCACTCTTTCAGATAATAAGTCACGTATAATTATACCTCTGAACTTTCTTCCTGAAAGAGATTCTCCCTCATGATCCACTACCCGCACTCCCAGTGCACAAAAAGGGTAATCGATCCACAAATTTCTGAAACGGCCATGTCCTCATTACCTCTGAGTCGTTTTCACTTCCACCAAAAACAAACCGCCCCCTCGCATAGAACTTCCACGTTCTCCTACCTCTGAGTCGTTCTATCTACCCCCTCTTCATTGAGCCCACTCCTGCCATGTCCTCATTACCTCTGAGTAGGAAGGCTCCGTCGAAGAAACCTTCATGCTTGCCATGTCCCCATTACCTCTGAGTAGGTATGTCGGTTCCCTTTCAACCTATTATCTGTACCCACAACCGGAGTACGACGAGGATAATAGGTCCACAAATGTCCTCTGTTGACCACAAATGTCCTCTGTTGACCACAAATGTCCTCTGTTGGCCACAAACGTCCTCTGTTGACCATAAATGTCCTCTGTTGACCACAAATGTCCTCAGTCGATCACAGATACTGTACTGGATCTCCAGTACACGCCCATCCCTTCCCTATCATGCCTGAGAGCCCAGCTGCTCCTTGGCGTTCTCCTGAATACCAAAAACTTCTATAGCTGTCTTTTCGCGAAGTTGTTCTAGGTATTCCTCTCCAAAACTTGTTACTCGTACCTAAAACCAACGTACGCCCAGGGTGACAGGTCCACAAATAATCCCCCAGCAGGTCCAAATCCACGAACACCACAAGTACAAGAAAGAGAAGATGAGTTGAAACATGCTCATTTATTCAAAATTCAAAGTGCTACATCATTTGAGATCTTATCCCTTACAAAATAAAGACAAAAAAAAAGACAGCAAAAGAAGACAGAAGGCCGATCACTGCTCCGGGGCACATAACGCCATGAGACGGTCCGTCAGCAAGGCAACCGACCGCTCAAGCCTCTGTTTAGCTCGACGCTCTGCCTCCTGGCTCAGCACCGTCGCGTCCTCCAGATAAGCATGAGCTTGCCAGTTGTCCTCGAATTTCTTGAAAGCCCGCTCCAGGTTGACAGAAGATCGGGAAACCCTCTCGGCCTCCCGAGCAATCGACTCCTGTTCTGCACGAGCAGCCTCCAGCTTTGACTCTAAGAAGGTCAACTCCCTCTGAAGTGTGAGGATCCACTCCTTCGTGTCAGTGATTCCACGAGAAGCAGACTCTTCCCGAGCCCGACAAGGCTGACTTCGACGACTCAGCCTGTCATACGAAGCGGAGAACTTGTCAAGGTCCCCCTACACAACTGGCCCGATAGTATCTCGAACAAGCTTGATCCTATCCCGAGCAGCAATGAGGAAGCCCCGCTCCCGTTCAATCGCAGCAGGCAAGCTCGCCTGCCGTATCGCCAGAAATTAGGTCACAAGCTGATCAGCCTCTGCCAACTTAGGCTCGAGGAGTGCAGCCAACCCCACCCCGCCAGGAAGAGACTTCAAAGTTGCAATCTGGCCCCGAGCGCACCGCAGAGACAGGGTAAAAGGGGTCCCCCGTTCTACAGCAGCATCTACGCCCCTCTTTAAGTGGCGATAGAAGCTGTCAACCACATCCTGCGTCACCTCGTCCAGAGCCTCCGAAGAAGCCGGTGTCAACGGGAGTGTAGCCGACAACGCTGAAGAAGACGCAACAGAATCTGCCGCTTCTGCTACAAGAGAAACAAACTCCGTACGAAAGGACGCATGAACAGCGGCCAACTCCTCTTCAGCAGCCCGCAGAACTTGAATGCTCGGCATGGTCGAGAGATCAATCTCCGGAGCCGCATAAGCAGCAGAAGATGAGGCAGAGACCATCGCCAGCTCCATTCCTATCTGCCCGGAGCTGGCGGGGGACCCCTCGACATGAGACGACGAAGGAGAGGAAACGCTCCTTTCCCCCAGATCGCGGCGGGCCGAGCCTTCCCCAAGAACATCCGCGGTGGGAAGTAAAGGGTCAGGACCTGTAGGGCCAAGACAACCATGAATCGATTTGACCCGGAGGATATGTTGATAGAGCAAATAAGCCCCCTCACTAGTCAATATTTGGCTTATCTTACTAATAGAGGAGTGTGGAGGCTGAGGTTCGCCTACAGCTACCGCAGCCTCTTCACCAGCAACCTCCGAGTTGAATATGATAGGCTCCTCCGCCCCAGTACCCTCGGGAGGGGATGCGACAAGATCGGTGTCATCTTGCGGAAATTCAGCAACCTCGGAGGCAGGCCCGAGGGAACCTTTGTCATCCCGGACTGGGGCCTCAGCAACTTTGGAGTCCTCAGCCGCCGCTGGAAGAGCCCCCGCTGAAAGGATCACGGAACACATACCACTAATCAAAGCAGTAGGAGCCGGGTCAACCTCAGGGGCGGCAGACGGTTCATGGAAGGCCGGTTCATCAGACACCTACAAAGAAAAATGATTAAGTCGTATCCTAAGAAAAAGAAAACCACAACAAGGAGATGGCTCCGACTTGGTCTTACCTCCGGAACATCGTCTGCATCTTCACCCCCCTCGGTAATAAATAATCCACGAGACCTAACGGTAGTTCTCTTCACGGAAAAGGTCGCTCTGCTGTCAGAAGACTTACGTCTGACTCGTTTGCGTGAGGGACCAGACACAGCGGGAGGCTGTCCTTTCCTCACTACTTTCTCTTGTGTAGCAAGTAACGGATCCTCCGCCAGTTCATCGGGTGAGGGAAGCGGTTGATCCGCTACTTCTTCACCCCCACCAGAAAGGGAGTCTTCGCTATCATGATCATCATCCTCCTCAGCCAACTCAGAAGATTCTGATTCAGGGAGGGAAGTCTGGAGCGCTAGTTGCTTTCTAGCCTTAGCCCCCTTGGGCTTCTCCTCTAAACCGGTACCCACGATGAAACTGGTACTCAGATCAAAATTAACAGGAGGCTTGTTCGCCATAACATAATACAAAGCAGCCACATACAAAATTTCCCTCGGCGCCTTAGCATCGGGGACCGAAAAGTTGGCCCGAGTATGATAAGCGTCATAATAATTCCACGCCCTGACACCATCAAGAACGCTACCTTCAAAGCCCAAACAAGGGTTGGGACAGTCAAGGAGTAACTGGCTATAGCCAAATTGGCAGAAAAACCTACTAGGCAGGTAGGGCTCTAAGTACATATTATCGCGGTTACGATAGACCAGATGCGCGGGGCGGATGTTGCGCAACCAGGTGAGCATATTCGGAGACAGAAAGTGAGAAGGTCCGGTACCATCAAGGTATACATTCCTCACTTCCTCATCGAAAAAATGAGGAACAGACACAAAAAAGTTACACCCATCCACCCTCACCAGCGCCCTCCGGCAAGCTGGCATAGTATTGTATTCCCAAGACTGGTGATGGCATTTGAAAAGGAAAGCGTCTTCATCTGTAGCATATTTCGCTATTCCAGGTCCCATCAAAGATTTGTAGTGCATTAACAACCACCCCATCAAATAGTGGAACGGTAGCTCTATGTGCTCAAAATCCAGCGTCTTCTTGCGGGCAATGACCTTGGACGAGAATGTTCGGAGACCATGGTGTATGCTACACACCATAGCCGAAAGAAGAGCCAGTCTAACTCCAAATACTAGCTAAACGGCAGAAAGAATAAAGTGGCGACTGATCCTCTCAATAGAACCGGCCCCTCCCGAGACTACGCAGTTCCGTAGCCATATCATTAAAAATCCAGCCAGGAGCGCCTTCTCTGACATCTGCGTGGTGCCATAGTAAAAATAGCTAAGAGAGTCAGTTTGACTCCCGAATATGTCGCTCTTGGACCATGACCTCTTGACGCTGAACATCAGGTCCTTTATCTCTCCCTGGGTTCGAGGGGTTCGAGGAGTAACTTCGCCAGAAGGGTCAACTTTAAAAAGATAATTGACCTAGGATGTGGTGTGGGGAGCGGTCCCTTCTGAGCTATCCTCCTTTTTTATAGCCATCTGGTGACAAGCACTATGATGGCACAGCAACTCCTGATACACCGCAACAAAACCTGGGAGTCATCGGTTCAAGTCCTCGAACTCCTCATTCGATGGGGTGTACACCTCGAAAGGCTCATTCCCCTATGGAAGTTTGGAGACAGTATACATCTCATGGAAAGCAAGCCCCAACTCCCCTCCGGATGCAAAAAACGTCCCCGTTCGCCGGTTATACATCTCCAAGAGCACCACGAACAATGGTTTATTGATAGGAAGCCCGTGACAAGTGCCCCGAATGGCATGATAAAGTCCCACCTCCCGCAGGAATGTTCTGTAGGTCTGCAGAACCCAAGTGGTCAACTGGGCCCACGTAGAAGTGGGGTTTATCCCGTTCAACAATGCCAGTCTGCCGACGGGATAAGATTTTTTACGAGCGAGCTGATTCAGGAATGTGTCAGCTTGAGTGAATGTGAAGTTGGGGCCGTATACATTCATGAAAGAGCCTGGGGCCAGACCCATCATATGCCAGAGGACGGAGTCCTTACCCGCGTACGCTGACCGCATGTTCGGGTTATAATAGATGTTGCCCATCAACATCCCTGATTAGGTAGGAGTTAAGTTACACACCATCTTCCTGTCCAACAACACCATATTGAACCACGACAGAGGATAATGACGTTCCATGAGAGGAATATGGATTGCCATCCCATCCAAAGAAAAATCCCAGTTCTCAGAAATCTCTAATACTCGGGGATTCTTTATGATTAAAGCGTCTCTAAAGAGGAATGAAGGCTTCAGGTATAATCCATCAAACTTCCCAGTATTCATCATGGCACGGAGATAATGGAGGGTCTGATTCTCGATGGCGTTCAACCTCTCTGAAGGCTCATTAGCAGAAAATTGATTCAGCACATGCTTAACTAAGTCATCAAGATGCACGTCCAAGGCGAACTGATTCGAGCCAACCAGAAGTTCCCCCGCAGGATTTACTGGCAGATTCACTAAAGAAAGACAAAAGAAACAAGGTCAAAAAGATAGCCGAAACACAACTACTCGATGCTTATGCGGCTTAGTTCAGCATAGCCTTATGCGGCTCAGTTTGAAAGAGCTCATGTGGTTCAGTACGAATGAGCTTATGCGGTTTGGTTCAAAATGAGCGTATGCGGTTCAGTACGGATGATCTTATGCGGCCTAGTTCAGATGTTCTTATGCGATTCAGTTCGAAATAGGCTTATGCGGCTCAGTTTGAAAGAGCTCATACGGTCCAGCCCAGATGAGCTTATGCGACCCTGATGGTGAAGTAATTATGCGGCTGCAAACAACAACTTTCATGCGGCTCAGGCCTGGGTCATATCCCATGTGGCTCAAACATGAGTCGGACATGCAGCATACTTGGAAATACAGGCTCGCGCATAAGATATGCGGCATAGCCATGACAGTTCATGTTGATGGTCCTACCAGCAATAGGCGGGTGAATATCGGGGTGAAAAATAGGCACGTCAGCCGACGGAGGAGTCGCCACGTTCGCCGCCACAGTCGATGAAGATGCGGCCTTCTTGCCCTTCGCTGCCGCAGACGACGACGCGGTCTTCTTGCCCGTAGCAGCGGTAGTCTTCTTAGGAGCCATTGCCGATCGTTGATAGGAGAAGACGAAAAGGGAGTCGGCAACAAGGAGTTCGAGCAAAGAGAGAAGGTAAAGAAACCCTCAAAAAATAAATTACTTCTATTTATAGGCGAAGAAGGCTCGTGTCCCAACAAACGCCTCGATCCACACACCGCCTAAAAGAATAAAGGCAAAACGCTTCGGTCAAAGCAAAACTGACCCTTGGGATCCTCTCCCAAAAGGCGGCATTAATTCAAAAAACAAATCAAGGGTATTTAATGCAGAAGATTTGCATACATGGTTGGGATACGTGGCAAAAAGTCTATACAGCCTAACAGCTCATGCGGCCAGATAAATCTATACGGCTGAACCATCTATACGGTCAGCAAGGGCCATGCTTCTTATTCAAAGTATTTTAATTTTACAAATTGAAAACTTTGAAGGGGGTCTTGTAGAAGCATGGAAAATATCAGAATGATGGTCTATGCGGCTCGGAACAGGAGAACCCCATGCGGCTCATACAGGGGCAGTCCCATGCGGTTCAGAGAGACTCTCAGTCTCATGCGGCTCGGGGCAGGAGGGTCCATGCAGCTTACATAGGGACAGTCCCATGCGGTTCAAAGAGTCTCCGAGCCTCATGCGGCTCGGAAGTACATGCGGTTCACATACGACCAACAGAGATATGCGGCTCGATCAACACCACGTGTCCCTATGGGATTACTTCACACAGCTGGCCATCGAGTAATTGCCTTATTTAATGCTCTGCCATGATTTGACAGCTGACGGCTCTGACATAAAGTGCCATAATGGTCCTGTCATAATGACAGACTCTTCAGGAACGAAATAAAATCTCTGATACGATCCGAGATTGCCACATGGCAGACTCCCATACGGCTCAATCAAAGAACAACTCCATGCGGCTGGCAGGAATCATCTTCCTGCGGCTCACCACGAAACCATCCCATGCGGCTCGTAAGTACTATACCTATGCGGCTCGCTGAGACGCTGTCTAATGCGGTTCATAGATATCATGCGGCTCTGGCAGGGTCCACCATTAAAACACGTGGCAGAGATTCAATTGCCCCCATGACTTGACAGCTGGCAGCAGGGGGGATCATGGGATGCGTGGTATTAAATCAATCAGAGATTTACCAGATCCCAATAACCATATTTAACATTATCCTCATAATTAATGAGATCAGGTCATATCATTCATGATCAAGCCAATGGGACACGTGGTGAGAGATCCAAGCTTGACACAACCAATCATGAAGATTTAAAGCAATCAGCATTAATCATTCACAGGATTCAATACTATCCACGTTGATGGCCCAGATCCTTCACGCTTAAGACTAATAGTTCAGATTGATTAATCATCAGGCCGCCGCCACTTTGAGAATGGGCAATCATCCAAACCCTAATGATGCCCCCACTCCTATAAATAAGCAAGGTGCCATTCCCTTGCAAAAAAGAGGAGATAGACAGAGAGAGCTTTTTTCCTAATAATCAGAGAGAAAATACACAGAGAAAGAGAGAAGTTAGAAGAGCAATATGAGGAGAGCAAGAAGAGCATTTCTTCATCAACGCCAACTATCTCTTCACAGGAGTCAAGGCTGCATACCGATCGTCCAAGGAGTAAGGCAGGGCTGCCGTCGCCTTCCGGAGCCTCTATCGTTACCCCCCAGAATCTAAAATAAACAATTGTACTTAGACTGCTGTACCTAGGTTTTTGTCCCTAGGCTTTCTTTGTACAAGCGAGTTTGTAACGTGAAGTAAAAGTCCGGTCCTCCGATAATTGTTCTGTTCTTTTATATTTCATGGCAAACAATTTTCTTCGACTGTTGAGCCGTCAATCATTATGACGATTTTACAGCTTATCGAGGAAGCTGGCTACGTGGTGCTGGCGCACCCAAATGATCGGTGCCACCTGAGTCCCGTGCACCATAATGACCAACGCTATTTTGATACTGACATCATTTTATGAGTGGCGTCTAATCATTTTTGAGCTTCTACAAGACCCCCTTCAAAGTTTTCAAATTTGAAAAAATTCAAAAATATGAAATACTTTGAATTAGAAGTGATCGGAGTGGCGCGTGACAGCATTGCAACTGACCCCGAGTTTTGTGCGTAATTGGCGCAGCCGTTATATTTCTCTTTTCGGCTATAAATATCCGAGAGGAGAGAGGAGAACTCTTTTTCACTCGAAGATTCATTCCTCTTGAGCTTTTTATCTTCTCCTTCCCTTCTCTAAAAAAATTTCTTCGATCATTAGCCATGGCCCCAAAGAAATCAGCTGCTGACAAGGGCAAGGCGGTCGTCGGAGCTTCGTTGCGCGCGTCTCCGTTGTAGGCGCCACAACACGCTTCGCCGTCGCCGAGAGCTGAGGAAGCTAACCCAGCGCTCGAAGGTGATCCTCGAAGAAAATGATGAACAGTCACCTAGCGCCAAACGATGGCAGTGCAATGTAGCCAACGTCAACTATTTTTTTTAGAACTCTGGTTGATCCTGCGCACTTTACAACTAGCGTTACCTCTTTTTAGAGTGTCGGCCAAATCATTTTGAACACTCTTGTCTTTATAAAGTGTGCTGTGCGCAAAGAATGGTTTGTGCGAAAGATGATCTCGCACAAAAAGATGACTCACGCAAGTTTTGAAACTGTCATATGCGCAAATCTTTGAACTGTTGTTTCTGTGCACTTTTTTTTGAAAAATTGTCATATCCTATGCCCAAATAACAAAATAATTTTGTCATAAGGCCTTCACTTAGGATATTTTGACCATGCGCCAATCAAGAGCCACTATACTTGCGCAATTTGCATTTGGTTGTGCAAATTGGACATGCACAATTTGTATCTAGTTGTGCAAATTGGACATTTTTTGTGCAAAGTTTTGCAATCTTTTTAATAAATGATTTTTCATGTTTCTAAACTTTGCTTCTTCTTTTGCAGTTGATCTCAGAGAAGACCCAAATGCTGAGATATTGGCTTCAGCATTTTGAGTATCAGAATATCAAGAGAATTTGTCCCACGTCTCATTTCCCTAATATGATCTTCCCGACTCCAGAAGATCAATGCTAACGTCTCAAGAGGATAACACTTTACTATGCTTAATGAATAGTAAACCTCTTGTAAGTCTGGACCAGGTTCTCCATAAGAAACCATCGTTCTTGTTTTGTGATGCTATCAGGAAAATAGCTCAGCCCAAGTCAAAGCGAGAGGAAAGAATTTATCAGGCTGGAGACAGATTGATGTATCTTAGAGAGATGTCGAGACATTTATCTTTATCTCGATATGCCCATGCCAGTTATCCTCGACGGATGGCATGGAACTTGACTCCAATCCAACAAGCTAGAGTTGGAAAATATGCCATAAGTTGGGTCCCCAAAACAAGGATATGTTCTATAGTTCTTCGGAGAGATATAGTTCCTACTTGAGAGGCTTAAAATCGAGTTGCGTACCTCCTGAAGATTCATCTTTACTGATTCCTGTCAGAATTCCTTTCTTCGCAAATATATTTGCTAAGGCTGAGGGAAAATATCCAGATTAGAGCATGCGGTTGACAGGCTTGATGAATCCAGAGATGAAACACTGGAATTGTGTTACAGTTTGGGCTTTAGATAACTTCAGAGACAAGCTTCTTGAATTGGAACTCTATTATCCAATCTGGACTACTTCTTGTAGAATCTGTCCCAATCCCAATTTATTTTTGGCCTTGGTAGAACGGTATAACGACAAAACCGGCACTTTCATGACTCCTTATAGAGAGATTGGCTTTGCGCTTCATGAAATGCAATATCTTTCTCATCTGCCAATGGGTGAAAACCTTTACGAGGAATATGTACCAAAAAACGAGGACCTGGATGCTTTAGCCAAAGAGAACCCAAAGATGGTAGCCGTCTTCGAAGAGCTTCTATGCCACTTTATGATTTGTACCATCTATTATCAGAGTTCCGCAAAAGGGACATGTTATATGACTAGATGGCTGCCATATTTATTTTTGGGCCGCATTCACGAAGATATGATAAATGAGAGTCAAGCTTGTGAACCTCGTTTTTTCAAACTGCTTGACCGCAGTACTGTCAAGAAGTTGATAGAAAAAACCAAACATGTTGATAATATACTGGATGAAGATTGACATCCATTTACTGCAGGTGCTCCCATTGAGAGTTACCTCAGTCAAGGTAGTAGACCAATGTTCGAGAAGCTACCTTAGCAGGTTTTCTCTCCTTATGGATATGACGGTTCGTGATTCCTGGAGCCAGTGCCGTTAATAGATTACACCGAGGTGTACTATTCGCTGCTATGCATCTAGTATTTGGTTATAAGATGGACATTCTTTCAGTGATGACTTGCCGACTGAACGTAGGTCTATGTTCTTTTGTAGATGATGAATGATCCCAGTACCGAGACACCTTTCCTCGTACTGAGATGCCATATACTTATCTGTTCGGGTGGCTGCTGTTGCATCATCCCAGTCTGATGGATCCGGCTTTGGGTACTGTAGGAGAAGATTTCATTAGGCGTTACGCCACCACTGATGGAACATAAACATCCTTTCAGAGTGTAGAAGGGCTTTGAACATGGGTTCCGGATGGAGATTCTACTGTGGCCCTCCTTCTCCGGGATGCAAAAATCTTCTAGTTCAACTCATGGACTTGGAACCTGTGGCCCTTCGTCTAACTCCACCTGTATTTTCGTAGCTGATGATGATCCGGCCCTTCTACCTAGTACATCGGTTCGAGGATGAATGCTATCTGGAGCCATATTTACCGAGCCGATTTGCTCGATAATTCGGCTATGATCAGATGCATGTTGGCAATGCCACTACCTGCTTACAAGCCAAGGGTAATTTGATAGATGGCGCTAGATCTTGGATGTACTATAATGCAAGGGGTACCAAAGCTATATTCACAATGCCCTCCACCACCTTCACAGCAGATTTGCGTATGTTGTATACATACTCGAATTTTTATACTTCAACCAATACTTTCTTCGAAGGTTTCAA
The DNA here is from genome assembly GCA_029216955.1 of Iris pallida. Taxonomy (NCBI): domain Eukaryota; kingdom Viridiplantae; phylum Streptophyta; class Magnoliopsida; order Asparagales; family Iridaceae; genus Iris; species Iris pallida. The sequence continues at coordinate 1,744,248 of JANAVB010009000.1, read as the reverse complement.
CTTGGCTGATAGTTTTGCAATCGCCAAACGGGCAAGAACGGGGACCAAAACTATGTGAGAATTCAGAGATACGGAAGATCAGGACACTGCTGACCCTTAGAGGCTACTCTTGTTGGTCTTCCCGATGAAGTAAACGACCCATTGAATGTGTCGCTTAAGAAGCGGAAGGAGAAGTCTCCTGCTAAGGGGGTTGGTAAAAGACAGAAGACTGAAGAATCACCTACTCCATCACACCCAGATGAACTCCTTTCCCCTCATAAGGCTCTAGGGAGGAAAAAGAAAACAACAGTAGTTCTTATGGAGCAGCCTACGGCTAGGATGACACGGTCCCAAACAAGGCAAATGAGCATGGGACTCTCTTTTAGAGGAGGAGAAGCAACTTCCTCTTCGATTCCAAGACACAGTAGAGTTATTGATGAAGAGGCTAGCAGGGGGCCGATTGTGCAATATGATCCTGTTGAAACTAAAGGATCACCTCCAGCACCTCTTCAACTCAAGACTAGAAGAGAATTATTGGTGACTCAAGCAGACCGACAAGAAACAGATGCTTCACCAATTCCTTCAATGCCAGAGGAGCCTTCAAATCAACCCGATCCGTCGTTGCCCTCACAGGATCTGTTGTCTTTGCAAGGTAATATTTATACTCTTTTAGTACGATCATGATTTAGTAGCATATTAATGTTGACCTTTTTTATTGATCAATATTTCAGCTCCAGTCTTTACAACGAATACTTCTCAGATTCCTTCTTCAAGCCAGTGTCTGTGAAGATCACTATTCCTGTGACTGTACTGGCTGCAGCAGGAGTGATGCTATCGTCCCAAACTCTTGAGGTTCTGGAGACCATAATTCCAGAGGAGAGATTATCTTCAACCGACTTGATTCCCTATGTTGCAGCTCCTTCTGTAGTCCAGACTCCTACCCTCTCAAGAAGGTCAAGAAAGGATAGAAGCTCTGGATGGCTGTGATCTCGGCGATGATTTGATCGAAGAAGACCCTACGGATACCGTTTTCGATCTTGATAAAGCTGGAGTTAACCAAGATCCCATAAAGGTCTTAAAAGATCAAGACTTATCGGCCAAAGAGGGCTACACTACTGATGAGGGTGAAGAACATCCTGCTGATGATGAAGGGCATCAAAGCCCAATAGATGGTAATCGGAATCTCATTGACGCACAAGGCAATAAAAACCCAAATGTTTTGATACTGGGGCGATGAAAGCCCAGGTGATAAAAATATAAAACCCCTATTTTTTAATTATTTTTTAATTATTTTATTAGACTTAAAAATAAATTTTTGTAATTTATGGTTTTTATTAATTATTAAAAATGACCTTAGCCATTGTTGAGTTTTGGAGCACTAGACGACCATGACTTTTAGCACGGAAGATGTAGCAGTGTGCCTTGACTAGTGCACTAGCCATGCCGGGGGAAGCCTAGTCATGGTGATGCTCAAACTAGAAAAACTAGGCCAAGTTGTGAATGAACTTATTTAAATTATTTTAATTAAATATTATTTTATATATTGATTTTTAGGTGACCCGGTTTGTCCAATTCAGCCCGAACTGGGCCCGAACCAAATTTAAGCCCATGTAGGCATGGGATGGGACCAAGGTGGCCATCTAGACATATTTTATATATGTAAAAATATTTCCTAAATCAAATTCCTCTCTCCTCCATCCTCCTCCAACTCCTCGACGTACGTGCCAGCCTCGCCAGAGCGACAGCATCTCCGCCTCTCGATCGTAACGGCGACAACAACAACAATAAAATAACAGATTTCCACTTTAAGGTATCCCACTTCCTCGATCAATTTCTCTGCCAATTCTACTCCGATTTTTGATCCGTAAATTCGTATAGAAAGCCCACGTGACCCTCTTCGAGATCCCCCAGGTGCATTTCGACATGGCCATCCAACTTGCTCGAAAAATCGAGATGAAGTTAGAGAAAAACTACTTTTCTGAAATATTAAAAATTGTTTTAAAACACCTACTTGTCGGCCACTTTTCTTTCTGTACAATAGGATTTTGTAGAAACTAATTAAAGATAGTCAAAGACAACATAACCGAGATAGTAATGCACCTTTTGGATTCACTTTTCATCTAGTATGTAAAAAGTTACACGTTAAAGTTTCACAAAAAATTGTAAATTTTGTTTTCAAAAAGTAGAAAAACACCCCGATACGACGTCCATCCCGACAAACCGGGCGACGTGGTCGCGCACTATACACATCGAAAGGCGCGTATGGATGTTGTCGATGTGTGGGAACTGACGGAACCTGATTTTGTTGTATATGCGCCACAAAATCAGTGCGTATCCGTCGAGATACCCCCGTATCGATCATTTGCAAATTAAGTCACAACTTCATGTACACTTATCAAATCGTGACGAAACTTGCGCCATTGGACTCGAAATATTTTTTTGGTCCTGTGAGCCAAGTTTGGTTCAATTCTGAGAAGGTTGATCGGGAGCTATTTTGGCGGGCCCACAATTCCACTCAATAGGCAATTTTGTGCATGGCCCATCAGAATCCAAAATTGGACATACCGTTGGATTTTTCTCATCAAAATAAATTCAAAGACATATAGTTTGACGACTTTAGAGATCGTAGATATTGGCACGTATTTCGGTGCAAAGCGGGTCCAACGGCGGACATCGTTTTACCTCAAAATTACGATTTTGCCCCTGTTCTAGAATTTAAATTTTGGACAGGCGTTTCCTAGGCATATCTTATATTCCAAACTCGTTCGTGATGTTTGTTGCAGCATCCGGAGTAATCTGCAGGATTTGGCTTTTCTTGCTTCGTTTATTTGTCTGTTCGAGCTACTGGATTATTCCCTTTTGCACATAACCTCATGCAAGATACCTTGCCATAATTTACTGTTTATTAGTCTGTATTTATTTATTGCATATCACTGTTCTTTTATTTTTAGTTCTTACAGTTCTAGATTTACTACACGTTCAGTGATATTAGCTTATTTGTTATTATCCTTTGATTGCATATGGACCTAGAGTTAAGGGACTACCGTCTGTAGTGTATTGCATATCCCTTGACACAGTTGTACCACGAGGATGTGTAAGATGAGTAGCATATAAAGGTCCTTGCGTATGGGATGATCCCCATGTGCATGCGTTAGGGCTAACTGCTAATAGAGATATGTTAGGAGACTTAGCAGTTAGTAGAGGTATATGAGACATAGATGTGACTCCGTTAGGCATTGAGTGGGAAGAACAGTTCCTTAACGTATGGGTCCTTATGCACTTCCCTATTACTGATACTGCTGGCCTCTGACATTCGAGGAATGTTATGCTTTGAGGTCCCTGGTATCCTGATGGGGCCATACCTGATATTACTGATACTGCTGGCCTCTGACATTCGAGGAATGTTATGCTTTGAGGTACCTGGTATCCTGATGGGATCATACCTGAGTTACTGCTGCTGAGCCAGATACCCATGCGTTGGAGGTTTGTTCTTAACTGCATAAACACCGTAGTATGGTTAGATTACCTTATTGTTGTCTTGTCACTTATTTTCTTTATGGCATATTTTGTATTCAGTATTTATGACATATTCTTCCTGTATCTTGTTACGTCCCTCTGAGGACCTGGTTATCTCTCTAGGTGTGTGTTCTTCTATGATATTGTAGGTGTTCTAGCCGAGGTCGGGATCTTCTCTATTCATTCGGAGATGACGTGTCTTGGGTCTTCCTTTGCTACTCCCGCCAAATTATTTCAGTTTCCATGTACATTTTTCTTTACTTATTGGTAGTGGATTTGTCTTCGCCTAACGTATTGTACAAAGACTTATTACAGTTGATTTTATGATATCTTTTATTCTTTATTTGTGGATAAGATTAGATTACTCTTGGTTTACTGCATTTTACAGCTTATATATTCATACGAGGTTTCCATATTGGAGTATACTTCGTATGTATGCAGCTGGCATAGATACGTACCTAGTCCTAAGTATTTTGGGACTGGGGTATTACAGAAATTGATAATGAAGATCCTGATGATAACAAAGAAGATGGTAAAGATCAGGCTAAGAACCTTGGAAACATTATGATTGATGAGAATCCTGAAACTGATGCTAAGGAGATTCAAACCCCGATTGAACATATCTTTGAGACAAAGGGAGCAGAAGTGGCAGCCCCAATTGGTCAGACAGAATCATGGGCTGGAAGTAGCTATTTTCGGTCAAAAGGCTCAGAGGCTGGAAGCTGTTAGGCGGCCGTGTCCGAGAATACCATGACGAGACTTTGTATAGACCGAGATCTGCCTCGTGATACCCCATATGTGCCGTCGGGCTCAGGTAACTCACTGACTTTTGTTCATCATTACTTCTTTGATATTATTTGGTATAATATAATGATTATGTTTTTAATTGTAGAGGGGCCGATAGGGACTATAACTGCAGCTCCTTTAACTTCTGCGGCTTTCAGTCTCAGTTCAACAATGGCTCCCTTCGACATGGGGAATATGGAAGGGTGTTCTTCAAGAATGTCTGTGCCAAAATCCCCTAGAGTACCAGCTGTGTTCCTTTCCTCTTCTATAGGAGGCGAAATTCCTGTTGAAGCGGCGACACCTGGTCTTTCAGCAATAAATAACAGCCTTGTTGAAACGTACACACAGGCTTTCTTTACTTCCTTGAGTATTCCGATGCAGATGGCTATAGAAAAAGGCCAATCTTATGATTAAGTGAGGAGCACTACTTTTTCTGATCGGAGCCATACGTAACATTGGTGACATAGAGAGGGTTAACTTCTTGGAACACATTCTAGACGAACTCGAAGAACCCATCAAATCTAATCAAAAACTGATCAGGGGCAACATTCAGAGCCAAGTAGATGCAGAGTGTGAGACTTTAGCTCATAAATTCAAGGAGCATCAATTTATTCTGAGCAATGCTATGATTGTCTTTTCGACATGATCTGCAGAGATGGAAAACAGCATCACTGAAGTCGCCTCTTCCATGGAGCGTCATAAGGCTAAAGCATAGGAAAAAGAAAAGGAAGCAGCCGAGAGCCAAGCTTGTCTTCAGGAGTTGGAAGCTGAAATGGTCAAACTTTTTGAAGTAATCAAGGCGGCCAAGAAGCAGGAAGAAGAGGAACTTGCATTATATCAAGTCGCTTCTAGTCAACTCGATGATCTGATCAAGCAGAGTAGCGACTTCCTCAATATCAGAGGTGCAGAGATAGAACTTCAAGTGAAATCCATACAGCCTTTGCAGCCAGACGTCATGAGAAAGTTGGCCATGAAGAGGGTACTTGATTCCCGAGTAAAGCGTGCTGAGGCTTTGAAGAAGCTAAGAATTGATCTTAGCACTCAATCATAGGGATGAAGCTATCTTGATGTAATAACCTCTTATTTTTTGAACATTTTGATAAAATGTAATGCTTTTTGTGTGCTTGTATGAAAGATATTGATGTTTTGTGGCTCCATTACTTATTGCACATCTGTTATAGACATAAGTAATAGATAAGAGTAGGAAGTATGTTCAGAGGTACCAGACGTGACATATCTTCTAGAAAATAACAATACTCATTATATCTATTCAGAGGTAATATGGACATGACAAAATATAATTTTGAGATATTGTCATTTCAAGGACGACATTATCAGAGGTAATGTGGACGTGACAAGCCGTTGATATAGATATTAGAGTTCAGAGGTAATATGGACGTGAATTCATATATCTATTGATTATCTTTGAGTCGACTGGGACTCAAAAATAGGATATCTTTTAAAACAACTGGGTTCCAAAAGACGATGTTTGTGATAATATGATATGATTTGGTTAGACTCTGTTGGGCATTTAAAGATATGAAACATGTACAATATTTGTTAGGAAATATAGTACATATTTTCAAACATGATATTTATTTAGGAATTTGCCATTGATAGGCATCATAGCAACTCGGCCGTCCATCCCGGTAGTTGATAAGCTCCGTTTGAGAAAACTTTGCTTACATCATAGGGACCTTCCCACTTCGGTTCGAACTTGTCCTTACTCATGTGTGTCATAGTCATAGGATGTCTGACAGTAAGGACCACTTCACCTTTTTGAAATGTTCATACTCTGACTTTACGGTTGAAGGCTTTGAGATACGGGCTTGATATAGCTCGATGTATTGTTGAGCTAGTAGCCATTTCCCATCAAGTGCTTCAAGCTCCTAAAATCGAAGACGATTATTATTTTCTGTTGTGAGTTCATTGGCAATGGCTATTCTCAATGACGGGATCTGAATCTCCAATGGAAGGACAGATTCGCATCCATGTACCAAAGAGAAAGGTGTACAGTCGGTCAGAGTGCGTACGATAATACGATAGACCCATAGACACTCTTCAAGCTTTTCGTTCCAGTTCAATTTATTGGTAGAAACGAACTTTTTGAGAAGCTTGATGATGGTTTTGTTGAATGCTTCTGCCAAACCGTTAGCTGCAGGATTGTAGGCTGTGGAAGCAATATTGTTGATCCAGTTGTCATCACAGAATCGAGTAAACTTTTGACTGATAAATTGCAGCCCATTGTCATGGATAATTTACCGAGGAACACCGAATCTGTAGATCACATGATGTTTGATGAAGTTGATGATGCTACTTGTCTTAACTTCGGTCAAAGGTATAGCTTTGAACCATTTAGAGAAGTAATCGGTTATAGCTAGGATAAACCGATATCCTATAGATGGATGCAGATTAATAGGACCAATGACATCCATACCCCAAGCTTCGAAGGGCTATAATACTGCAATCAGATGTAGAAATTTCGATGGTTGATCAATAAAATCTGCATAGATTTGACATGCTCGACATTTTCTTGAATACTCTATAGCATCAGATACTATGGTTGGCTAATAATATTCCATGTGTCGAATTCGATCTTGTAATTTAGGTCCGGGATGATGTACACCACAGACGCCATCGTGAGCTTCACATAATATCTGCTTTGTTTCATCTCCAATAAGACAGCTTAGAAGCATACCATCATATGATCGTCGATAGAGTGTTTTGGTGATGTGATTGTAGTAGAATCGCATCAATCACCGACGGATTGTAGTTGCCTCCCTCGGATCTTCAGGCAGGATGTCATATACCACAAAGTCGATGAAAGGAGTTCTCCAGTCTTCACTCATAGTGTAGATTTTGACTAAGTTGCTGGATTCCAGATGCAAATTATTCTCGATATAGAATAACTCTCTGTTGGTGATGACGATCATCTGTTATCTTTTCACAGGGGTCGCCAATACTGCTACTAGATTGGCAAGTGCATCAACTTCTGTATTACAAGCTCTATGTACATATTCAATAAAGAAACCTTTGAATGATGTAGCCAGTTTGATTGTTGCTTCATGATATGGCATGAGATCTTGATGCCGAACTTCATATGTACCCCTAACCTGATTGACGATCAGTTTAAAGTCTCCGTATACATCGAGGTAATCGATATCCAACTGTTTCTCTAACTGGAGACCGATGAGTAGAGCATAGTATTCAGATATGTTGTTTGAGTATGGCTCGTCCAGAGAATAAGCTCTCTGAATGGCCAATTCTTCAGGAGATACAATAACGATTCTGATTCCAGCGACTATAGTGCCTTTAGATCCGATTCTAGATGCACCATCAAAGAATAGTCGCCAAGCAAGGATCCGGTTTGAAATCATGTTAGATTCTAGGGTTTTATCAGGAATCTCATCATAGAATTTGGATGTCTCAGAAATTGGATGAGTAGCCAGGAAGTCAGCTAGGATTTGACCCTTAACAGACTTTTGTGGGACACAGACCATATCATACTGTGCTAGCAATATAGCCCATGTAGTGAGTCTGGAATTAATTGTACTGGGTTTCTTCATCAAGACTCGAAGAGGATTAACTCTAAAGATGACAAGAATGGTTTGGCCTGTGATATAATATCGCATTTTCTGAACAACAAACATCAGGGCTAAATATTCTTTTTCCATCGGGTTGTATCAATGTTTGGTACTGATCATCGTGCGGCTGAGATAATAGATAGCTTGCTCATGACCCTCTTTGTTCTTCTGAGCTAACAAGGCACCCAAGGAATGATCTATTACTCGGACATACATTAAGAAGGGTATTCCTGTGACTAGAGGTACCAAGACTGGAGGGTTCATCAAATACTGTTTTAGTCTTCAAATGCTTGTTGGCATTCTTCAGTCCAAATAAAAGACACACATTTTTTCATCAGTTGAGTGAATGGTCTGCAGCATCCAGATAGATTTGAAATGAATCTCCTGATGTACGCAAGCCGTCCCTGGAATCCTCGTAGTTCTTTTAGGTTGCATGGAGGCATCTCTTGAATGGCTTTGATCTTCTCGGGGTCTACATGTATACCTTTAGAGGTAATAATGAATTCGAGAAATTTTCTACTAGAGACTCCCATGAATGACTTGGTGGGATTCATCTTGAATTGATGCTGGCGTATTAGATCGAAGATAGTTCTCAAGTCTTGGATATGATCTTCCTTTAGACGACTTTTGATAGCAATATCGTCGACATAGCATTCGACTGTCTTCCGTAAATATTCGCAGAAGATGGTGCTCATAGCCCGCTGATAGGTTACACCAGCGTTTTAAGACCGAACGACATGATATGTAGCAGTAGACTCCCAGAGAAGTACGAAAAGATGTATGTTTCTCATCTTCAGGGTTCATTCGGATTTGATTATATCTGGAAAATCCATCTATGAAAGACATTTGTTCGAACCCACAAGTGTTGTAAATCATGACATGGATCCACATGATTTTTCCTTTGTTGGTTGACAAAGGGACAAGACCGTCACTCCGTGCTGGTGGAAGGTTGACGATCTCCAAGGTGGCTTTCGGAATGGGTACGACTCTATCATGTACAAGTTGAGCTGGAAAGTTGCTAAATTGCAAAGAGACGACATTGGCATTCACCGTCTTCTCATCTTGCTGAAGAATAATCGCGCCAGCATTAATCAGCTCCCGAATCTTCCCTTTTAGCACATAGCATGCCCTAGTCGGGTGTCCAAGAAACCTGTGGTATACACAATATTTAGGATGGTCAATTTTACCTACTTTATCTACCATTTTGCTTCGGGCAGTTGAAGTTTATTACTCTTGATTAGGCAATCGAAAATACTCATGAAATCATCCGTATCGAAGGAGTACTCTTCTTTCAGACGTTGTGCTTTTTGTGGCGATGCCGTCGTGGTAGGTATTGATTGACCCACATTGACAACTAAAGCTTCTTTGCCTTTCAGGTTGATGGCTAAAGCTTCTTTGCCTTTGACATTGATGGCCAAATCTTTTTTGCATTTGCGGTTGTTCTGACGGCCACCACTGTTGGAATGTTCCTCTTTTTCAAGATTAGACATCTGGATGCCTAATTGTTTGAACTTGTCAACACTGTCTTCAGCCGTCCTGGCACATACTATAAAGGAAGGCCAGTCTTGGTATTGCGTAGATCCAGTCCACATGATGACTATAGGTAACAAGTTTGATTTGCATGTATCTATAGTTAGAGCATCTGAGTTCCTAGAGGCATTTTGTGTGCCTCTCATCGGAAGCGCTCAATGAAATGTTCAACAGTTTCATTAGGCCGTTGTTTGATTTTGATGAGGGCCGATATGGTCATGTCATTTGTTCCTTCATGTCACGACCCGCACCCTAGAGTAAGGGCACGAGACGTGGGTACGTCCAGCCTACGCCGCAGTGTCGACGGTAGAACGCTGTCCTAGGTCACAACATCTAACAATTGAAGGTATAGCAGTTATACTCCCCGAATGGGGGTGACATAACACAATATAACTCAACCACAGCTAAGGTAGAACAGGTAAGATAGATTGATACTGAAAGATAACAAAATCCAGAACAGAGAATCACAGAGATACAATCCAGAGTTCTAAGTGCCTAAAATAATACATCTCAGAATATCTCAAGTCTAATACAGTAATCCAGAATAGAAAAGACAGTCCTAATCTAAAGGAGTGTCATCTACAGCTAGTGGCTCCTGCTGCTGGTCCAAGTCCAGGCACTCGTCTAGTGTAGCACCGTAGTAAGTAGGGCAGAACGCCTCAGCCTCGTCCTCTGTAATATTTCAACAGGTCCAGTCAGGACAGGAGCGAGCACAGTACATCTTAACAAATCATAGCAGGTCAGGATATATAATCATGCTTATAGAGTAAAATACAAGAAACTGAAGAAATATGATAAACAAGAAAGACTGTAAATAAATAGCTACAGTATATAGAGAACTGATAGTGTCTAGTGATTCAGAGCACAAGATGGTTATGTAAACGGCACGATGTTATACACGAGTAATCTACAGAGGTTGTACACGAGTAATCTACTAGAATGAATACATAACCACTTCTACTCCCCCACCCCAATCAATACACAAAGATCTGGCTAAGTTTTGTTATTGTACACGAAGGTCATGTGAAAATATGATTATACACGATTTCACACGTTTCGTACACGAAAGTCACAAATACAAGGAGTATACGATGTTCACGATAAAGTACACGAACACGAATACCCGATGTATCCGCTAAGGGGATAACATCACAGAACAAGATCCATATAGTACTAATTCGTGTTTCCAACGTGTCAGCATCATGTATAGTAATCTAAAGCAGGAAATATACTCCTAATGCAGGATATGAAATGATCAGAGAATGTACTCGCCTGTAACCGGTGAATCTGAGAGAATATAGACTGTCCGAGGAGTGGTGTCTGTCTCCTATAGAACAGTACGAGTCACTATGAGTCTACAATGATAATACAATGCAAATTAATGCATTCTACATGAAACTAGGTCAATTTAGACCAAAGTCAACTCTTGGTCAACTCTGGTCAACCCTAGAAGTCAAACTAGATCAACCAAGTCTAATCTAGGTCAAACTAGTCTAAGCTAGGTCTAGCAAGACTATTCTAGGTTTTCTAGGCTAATCTAGGCAATACCATGTCAAGCCTACCAATACACACTTTGGTATATTGATTAAAATCTATTATAGAGTATATAGCCTATAGCCATATTACCCATACCCTATGTTCACACTATAACATAAAACACAATATCCCAATATCATGACACCATATATATAATATATATATTAAAATACATATACACATATAAAGGGAAGCTTGTATATATATAACAAGGCTTATATATATATACACAGAGAGAGTGAGGGAAAAACTTATGAGAACCTGTGTATGTGTGTGTGTTAGGCAGTGTAGGCAGGAGGGTGTGTGTGGATATAGCATAAGGGTGTGTTAGTGTCATAGGCATGTTAGCATGTGTGTGAGTGATGGAGGAACAAACAGTGGCAAGAAAACAGTCCCTCAAACTCCAGATTTCCTATTGAACTTAAAAGTTCAACTCACATGGATTTCATATTAAAACAGTTCACAAAATCCTATAGGAATTTCTCAGTTAACAGTGAACAAAAGAAATCAAGACAGTCTAAACAATATGGTTAGAAGACTATTCACAGTTTTCAAGCACTGGAATGCAACCCAATCTCAGGCTAATGTTCTCAAGTTACATAAAAACTGGTAACTAATCCCATCTCAGGTTTGTAAGAACTGGAACACACAGAAAAAACTCAGTTTTACTCATGAAATTGACTCAAAGCAAGCTCAGATTTCTGTCAATAAACAAGAAGGAAATCAATTTAATAGCATCATGAACTCACACTATGTAAATCCTATTCTCAGGATTTGAAGCTTAATTCACAGGTTTTCGAAGAAAACTGGGAACTAAACTCAGATATCAAAACAAAACCCAAAATCAGGTTTTTATCTATTCAGGAAATTCAAACAGTTTAAGTGGGAGAAGATCCCAGGTTTCAACAAATAGTTTCAGATATTCTATTTCAGGTTTCATGAACTAATCTCAGGTTATGTGAAAACTGGGAAAAAAGCATGGGAAGTAATAACAAGTATCATAACAGTTAAGATTCAAATTTAAAACTAAAATCCCATTCTACACCTTCCAAAAGCCTTCATGAATTCAAATGTTCATCAATAATTCGAAATGAGCTCAAAGCACAACAAGGGTTCAACAGTCCTCTATAACTGATAAATCTCAGACATTCAATAACCCCAAAATCAGTACAAAAGTAAAATACATTCTCAGCTATTGACAGTTCAAATAGAGGGCTGACATCTCAGGTTTATGATAATTTGATCAACAGTTCAATAAGGAACTGGGATCAACACAGGGGTTCATATCAGTTGAACCCAACTCAACTCAAATAACAAAATCCCATTTACTCCTCCCCAAGCCAAACTTCCATGCCTTATACTTAGCTAACATGTAACATGATATGTGGGTTCAATTTAATTGATAAAACATAACAGGAAAAAGAAATTTAAACTGTTTAGAAAACTGGAAAAACCAGTATCAGTGAAGGTATCAGAACAAATCTCATTTCAGTGTTCGAATCCAAAAATACCACATTAAACCTAAAACTAATGTGTAACTGAATGCAATAGGGGTTTAAACATGATAGTTAGGATCCATCTAATAATTTAAACATGATTTAAACATTTAAAAATCGATTTACACAACAGCACACAATCCAGAACACACGCACACCAGTGTTTGCCCCGTGCACACGAAATAACGTATCCGACACGACACGAGGACTCGTGACACTTTGCGAGCCTCGTGTCAGTCATCGCCCCTATCCCTATACCAAATTTCTCGTGTCGACCTTGCGTGTCCAGCGCGCAGTAGCCCTCGAGCAGCAGGGCACGCACTGTGCCCTCGCGTGTGCGTGCACGATCGAATGTGCACGAGCCCGACACGACACGACACTAAGAACAGGAAAAAAACACCAGAAACCTATAAGCGAGGTCTAACACTAATTTCATATTCAAACAAAACCCCAAAAAACACACGAAATGCCCATTGGGGTATTTCATCAAACACTTAACAGCCCACACTGATACGTGTCCAGAATGGACACGAAACGACACGAAAATTTGGGAAACCCTATTCCTATAGTTATGCTAGGGTTAGGGCAACCTAGAAATGAATTTTACCAGATTTTAGGAGCTATGGATAGGATTATACCTCAATGTGCACAAACTCCCAAAAAACCTCAAAGGAATGATTCCTCAAACCACCCAAAGTCCTTCAAATTGTTTGCTCCCTGTCAAAACTTATTTCCAACAGCAAGAACACAAGATTTAGAGCCTATTAGAATTTGTTTGAAGGAAAAAGGACTTAAAATGAATTTATTATGAATTTATGAAGATGGAACTTACCCCTTTCTAAAAACTTGATTAACCCTAAGAGAGAGGCTAGCCCTAATTCCTAGGAGAGTATTTATAGAGGGGGGGCTGTCATGTGGCCGGCCATAGGGCCCTAGGGCTAGGGTTTTGGCTAGTTGGTTGAGTCCTAATTGGTTTAAGTCATGATTATGACTTGTGACTTCACAAGCCATTCTTAGACCAAACTAAATCCGATTAGCCCCAAACCAATTCTAATGAACTTGAAATGAATAACTTAGGTCACACTAGGGTTTCTTAACCTAACCAAGATGTCTTGACCTAGGTTAGCCAATAGGACAGTCTCCTAGTTAACATGAGTCAAAATCTAAAACTAGCACAAATCAATTACACTAAAAATCATCTAAAAATCACATTAATTATAATAAATAATAATAATCCCAAAATAATTCCAAAATTTTGAAAATGACCAAAATACCCTCAAGCTAGAAAAGTGGCAGTGACAAATCTACCCCACTTAAATAATTTCGTCCTCGAAATTAAAAGGCGAAACTAAACTGCGAAGAAGGATAGAAAAGTATACCTCAGGGTCCAAAAAGATAGGGGTACCGATCGCACATCTCATCCTCCCGCTCCCAGGTAGACTCTCCTGGAGAATGATGCCTCCATGCGACGCGTACCAAGGGTATCACCTGGTTCCTCAATACCTTCTCCCGGCGATCCAAAACCTCCACAGGCTGCTCTGGATAACTGAGAGTAGGTCCAACCTCTATCTCCGAGTGATCGAGCACATGGCTAGGGTCAACCACGTACCGTCTCAGCTATGATACATGGAATACGTTGTGGACGCCCACTAGTGCAGGTGACAAGTCTAGCATGTATGCCACGTCACCGACTCTTCCGCTGATAACGAAAGGGCCGATGAAGCACGGGCTAAGCTTTCCACCTCCACCAAAACGTATCGTACCACGAGTCAGAGATATCCGTAGAAAAACCATGTCTCCAACCTAATCACAAGCAAGGTCTCAAGTTACTAAAAATCAAACACGATCAATCAAACAAAACTAAATACAACCTAATTCTAATCCTACTCTAAATCTGTACCTCAAACTCCAGCGGCCTCCGGCGGCTATCGGCCCAGTGCTGATGTCTGTCCTGCGCCACGCGAAGTCTGTCCCTGATGAGCTTCACCTTCTCGGCTGCGTTAACAACTATCTCTGGTCCCAGTAAAGCTCGCTCTCCAACATCATCCCAAGATAAGGGTGTACGACACCTACGCCCGTACAGAGCCTCAAACGGTGACATCTCAATACTGGCCTGAAAACTGTTGTTGTAAGCAAACTCTACCAAATGCAAGTGATCCTTCCAGGAACCTCCAAAATCCAGGATGCACGTCCGCAGCATATCCTCAAGGGTCTGAATAGTCCTCTCTGACTGTCCGTCCGTCTGGGGGTGGTATGCGGTACTAAACTTGAGCTGAGTGCCCAAGCTAGTCTGCAGACTCCTCCAGAAATGGGAAGTAAAGCGACTATCCCGATCTGAGACTATACTGACGGGAACTCCGTGAATCCTGACTATCTGCCTCATATATAACTCCGCCAGCCTCTCTGTAGACGTACCCACCTTGAATGGCAAGAAGTGGGCCGATTTGGTCAACCTGTCAACGATGACCCAAATCGCGTCTTTTCCTCCTGGTGTACGGGGCAATCCTGATACAAAGTCCATGGTAATATGCTCCCACTTCCACTCTGGAATGGGCAGCGGCTGCAATAAACCTCCAGGCCTCTGCCTCTCAGCCTTGACCTGCTGACAGATCAAGCATCTAGCTACGAAGTTGGACACCTCCCTCTTCATCCCGTACCACCAGACATGCTCTCGCAGATCCCTGTACATCTTGTTGGCACCAGGATGTATAGAGTACTGCGATCTGTGAGCCTCCTGCATAATCTGCTCTCTGAGCTCCCCGCTGGGCACACATAACCTGGTACCGTGCCTCAGGGCACCATCCTCTGCAAATGAGAACTCAGTATCCTCCACTCCCATACTGATCTGCTCTCGGATACACCGCAGAGCCACATCATCAAACTGTGTCGCCTTGATCCTGTCCATCAAGTCTGACTGTATCTGAAGGCCCCATAACTGTATCTGCACTCCGAGCACAATCACCTCTATCCCAAGGCTCTCCAAATCTGCAAGCAGGTGCCGATCCATAGTCAAACACATGGCTGTCGGATACCTACTCAAGGCATCGGCAACCACGTTGGCCTTCCCCGGGTGATACTCGAGTGCGATATCAAAGTCCTTCATCAGCTCAAGCCACCTGCGCTGGCTCATGTTCAACTCCTTCTGAGTGAACACATACTTCAAGCTCTTGTGGTCTGTGAAGATCTCCACCCTCTAGCCATACAGATAGTGCTTCAATAACTTCAAAGCAAAAATCACCGCCGCCAACTCCAGGTCATGGGTAGGATAGTTCTTCTCATGGAGACGTAATTGCCTGGAAGCATAGGCAATCACCTTCCCATGCTGCTGCAAGACGCAACCCAGCCCCTTCCCTGAAGCATCACTATAAATCGTGAATCCACCCGATCCTGAAGGCAATGTCAGAATCGGAGCTGTCGTAAGCCGCTTCTTCAACTCATCAAAAGCTGCCTGACACTCCTCTGACCAAACATACTCAGTATCCTTCCGGGTCAACCGTGTCAACGGCTCTGCAACCCGGGAGAAATCCTGCACAAATCTCCTATAGTATCCTGCCAGCCCCAGGAAACTCCTGATCTCTGCCACAGAAGTCGGTGCTGTCCAAGCCTCAACTGCTACTATCTTCTTGGGGTCAACTGAGATACCATCTCCAGTCACCACATGCCCCAAGAAGTCCACCTGGTCCAAGAAAAACTCACACTTGGAGAGTTTCCCATAAAGCTGCTCCCGTCTGAGAGTCTCTAGCACTATCCGCAGATGCTCCTCGTGCTCCTCCTCTGTCTTGGAATATACCAAGATATCATCAATGAACACCACCACAAACTTGTCCAAGTACTGGTAGAACACCTTGTTCATTAGATTCATAAACACCGCTGGTGCATTGGTTAGCCCAAACGGCATAACCAAGAACTCAAACTGCCCGTACCGCGTCCTGAAAGCGGTCATGGGAATATCCTCCCTCTTCATCTTCACCTGGTGATAACCCGACCTCAAATCAATCTTGGAGAACACCCGAGCTCCGCTCAACTGATCAAACAGATCATCGATCCGCGGCAGTGGGTATCTGTTCTTGATTATCAGGTTGTTAAGTGCCCTGTAGTCGATACACATTCGTACCGACCCATCCTTCTTGGGTACGAAAAGTACCGGTGCACCCCTAGGTGAAGAACTCGAGCGAATGAAGCCCTTGTCCTGCAGCTCATCTACCTGCTTCTTCATCTCCACTAACTCGCTGTTGTTCACTCGATAGACATGCTGAGAGATCGGTTCCGCACCGGGAACCATGTCTATCGAGAACTCTACATCTCTGTCCGGTGGAAGCCCTGGCAACTCCTCAGGAAATACGTCTATAAACTCTGCGATCAAGGGATGCGGAGCCACCTGCTCCTCGACTGATGCACCACAGAAAACTCCGCCGTCTTGCTCTGCCTGCCGTCGGGTGTACTCAAACTCTGGCTCTCCTGGGGCCCCGAACAAAACTCTACCCCCACGACAATCAATACGGGCGTGGTGTCTACTCAGCCAGTCCATACCTAATACAATGTCGTAGTTCGGTAATGGCATGACTAGTAGACTCACCCCCAACTCTCGGCCTCCCAAAATGACACTCCGCCCTCTACAAACATCACTCACGAGGATGACCCCACCCCCGGTCGTGATCTTGCAGATCCTAGGCAATGGTTCCGAAATCAAACTGTGTCTAATAGCATATGATACAGACACAAAGCTGTGGGAAGCCCCGGAATCAAAGAGTACAAATGCTAGAAGGGAGTCGAGAAGAACCGAACCTGCTATCAGCTCTCCGATGACCTCAGCATCCTCAGCTGCCATGGCGAAAGCTCGTCCCTGCTGTCCACCCTGTGCCTGCTGCTGGTGCTGCTGGAACCTCTGCTGCTGGGTCTACAGGGTTGGTCTCCTCTGCTGGCCTGCTGGAGCCTTGGCTGCCCCAGCTCCTCCTGGTATCGGACACATCGACGCAACTGGACACTCTCGCATCTGATGGTCTGCTGATCCACACATCAAGCATCTGCCGAGTCTCTTCCTGCACTCGTCCCATTTGTGTCCAGGCTTCTTGTAGAAAGTACAACTAATAGCATGCTGCCTGGGTGCCTGCTGCCCTCTCTGATGCTGGTGCTGCACCTGCTGGAAAGGTGCACGACCCTGCTGCTAAAAATGTTGTACTGGCCTCTGATGCTGAAACTGCTGCTGGAAATGAGGCCTCTTGGCCTGCCCCTGACTGCTACTGTATGACTGAAAATTGCGACCTCTCTTCTGCCTCAGTCCAAGGTCGTCCTCTGCCGCCATGGCCCCAGAATAAATCTCAGCAAATGTAGCGTTCCGGTCGCTCTTGGTCAGCGACCGAATCTTCCTAGTCAAACCTCGGCGAAACTTCCTCGCCTTGGTCTTCTCCGTCAGATCATCAATAAATCGGGCCAGTCGGCAGAACTCCCCGGCATACTCAGCAACTGTCTGGTTCCCCTGAACCAGAGCCTCGAACTGCGCCTCGATCCCACCCAAGGCTACATCGGGAAAGAACTGCTCCTTGAACAGCTCCTTGAACCAGGCCCAAGTCTGGCCCTCCACTCCTACTCTGGGATCAGTCTGGTACCATGCACGGGCCAAATCCTGCATCTGGCTGCCCGCTGCCTCAATGTGAAGCCGATCTGGTATCTCTGCCAGTCGGAAGATCTCCTCTATGTGCTCAATCCAATCATCGGCATAGTGAATACCCTCTGTGCCCAAGAACTCCCGAGGATGCATCTTCTGGAAGTCCTGAATATCTCTCTCCCTCCGACGGGGCTGCTGCTGAGTCCCCTGACCTGTCACCATCTCAACAGTCTTGTGTACCAGCTGGTGTGCCTCATCAATCCCCTGTCTAAAATCTGTAGTCTGCCTCTGACTGCGCTGGTGCGAGGACTCCAGAATCCTTTCCACGAAGGAGAAGAGATGGGCAGCATCAACCATCCCCGCAGGCGGAGGCTGCTGCGGAGGAAGGATCTCAGGAATCACCATGCTCGGCCTCTCGACTGGTGGAGGTGCTCCTCCAAAAGTGGCAGAAACTCCCACTCCTGAGGGCTGCACTGGCCCTGTGGCACCGGGAGCTGGATGCTGGACACGAGAGGTGGCAGACCCCTCTTTAGCCTCTCCCGTCATGGGGCGATGCGATCGCATCTCAACCATCCTGGAGACACAGATCAAACAAGAAGCAATTACTGAGAATGAGTCGAAATAATCAAAGGAGGACAGTTTAAAATTCTAAGGAAGACAATAAGCAGCAAAATAGATATACGGAATCTGATAAGGAGTTTTTCCTAGTGTGATTGAGTACCTTCAAACATATGCTAATTTCTACTGCAGGCTGCAGCGATATTCTAGTTCGAATACTATACACTTATATCCTAGACCTGCATGGGCCACCACTAAAAACGTGTCACGACCCGCACCCTAGAGTAAGGGCACGAGACGTGGGTACGTCCAGCCTACGCCGCAGTGTCGGCGGTAGAACGCTGTCCTAGGTCACAACATCTAACAATTAAAGGTATAGCAGTTATACTCCCCGAATGGGGGTGATATAACACAATATAACTCAACCACAGCTAAGGTAGAACAGGTAAGATAGATTGATAATGAAAGATAACAAAATCCAGAACAGAGAATCACTGAGATACAATCCAGAGTTCTAAGTGCCTAAAATAATACATCTCAGAATATCTCAAGTCTAATACAGTAATCCAGAATAACAAAGACAGTCCTAATCTAAAGGAGTGTCATCTACAGCTAGTGGCTCCTGCTGCTGGTCCAAGTCCAGGCACTCGTCTAGTGTAGCACCGTAGTAAGTAGGACAGAACGCCTCAGCCTCCTCCTCTGTAATATTTCAACAGGTCCAGTCAGGACAGGAGCGAGCACAGTACATCTCAACAAATCATAGCAGGTCAGGATATATAATCATGCTTATAGAGTAAAATACAAGAAACTGAAGAAATATGATAAACAGGAAAGACTGCAAATAAATAGCTACAGTATATAGAGAACTGATAGTGTCTAGTGATTCAGAGCACAAGATGGTTATGTAAACGGCACGATGTTATACACGAGTAATCTACAGAGGTTGTACACGAGTAATCTACTAGATTGAATACATAACCACTTCTACTCCTCCGCCCCAATCAATACACAAGGATCTGGCTAAGTTATGTTATTGTACACGAAGGTCATGTGAAAACATGATTATACACGATTTCACACGTTTCGTACACGAAAGTCACAAATACAAGGAGTACACGATGTTCACGATAAAGTATACGAACACGAATACCCGATGTATCCGCTAAGGGGATAACATCGTAGAACAAGATCCATATAGTACTAATCCGTGTTTCCAACGTATCAGCATCATGTATAGTAATCTAAAGCAGGAAATATACTCCTAATGCAGAATATGAAATGATCAGAGAATGTACTCGCCTGTAACCGGTTAATCTGAGAGAATATAGACTGTCCGAGGAGTGGTGTCTGTCTCCTATAGAACAGTACGAGTCACTATGAGTCTACAATGATAATACAATACAAATTAATGCATTCTACATGAAACTAGGTCAATTTAGACCAAAGTCAACTCTTGGTCAACTCTGGTCAACCCTAGAAGTCAAACTAGGTCAACCAAGTCTAATCTAGGTCAAACTAGTCTAAGCTAGCTCTAGTAAGACTATTCTAGGTTTTCTAGGCTAATCTAGGCAATACCATGTCAAGCCTACCAATACACACTTTGGTATATTGATTAAAATCTATTATAGAGTATATAGCCTATAGCCCTATTACCCATACCCTATGTTCACACTATAACATAACACACAATATCCCAATATCATGACACCATATATATAATATATATTAAAATACATATACACATATAAAGGGAAGCTTGTATATATATAACAAGGCTTATATATATATACACAGAGAGAGTGAGGGAAAAACTTATGAGAACCTGTGTATGTGTGTATGTTAGGCAGTGTAGGCAGGAGGGTGTGTGTGGATATAGCATAAGGGTGTGTTAGTGTCATAGGCATGTTAGCATGTGTGTGAGTGATGGAGGAACAAACAGTGGCAAGAAAACAGTCCCTCAAACTCCAGATTTCCTATTGAACTTAAAAGTTCAACTCACATGGATTTCATATTAAAACAGTTCACAAAATCCTATAGGAATTTCTCAGTTAACAGTGAACAAAAGAAATCAAGACAGTCTAAACAATATGGTTAAAAGACTATTCACAGTTTTAAAGCACTAGAATGCAACCCAATCTCAGGCTAATGTTCTCAAGTTACATAAAAACTGGTAACTAATCCCATCTCAGGTTTGTAAGAACTGGAACACACAGAAAAAACTCAGTTTTACTCATGAAATTGATTCAAAGCAAGCTCAGATTTCTGTCAATAAACAAGAAGGAAATCAATTTAATAGCATCATGAACTCACACTATGTAAATCCTATTCTCAGGATTTGAAGCTTAATTCATAGGTTTTCGAAGAAAACTGGGAACTAAACTCAGATATCAAAACAAAACCCAAAATCAGGTTTTTATCTATTCAGGAAATTCAAACAGTTTAAGTGGGAGAAGATCCCAGGTTTCAACAAATAGTTTCAGATATTCCATTTCAGGTTTCATGAACTAATCTCAGGTTATGTGAAAACTGGGAAAAAAACATGGGAAGTAATAACAAGTATCATAATAGTTAAGATTCAAATTTAAAACTAAAATCCCATTCTACACCTTCCAAAAGCCTTCATGAATTCAAATGTTCATCAATAATTCGAAATGAGCTCAAAGCACAACAAGGGTTCAACAGTCCTCTATAACTGATAAATCTCAGACATTCAATAACCCCAAAATCAGTTCAAAAGTAAAATACATTCTCAGCTATTTACAGTTCAAATAGAGGGCTGACATCTCAGGTTTATGATAATTTGATCAACAGTTCAATAAGGAACTGGGATCAACACAGGGGTTCATATCAGTTGAACCCAACTCAACTCAAATAACAAAATCCCATTTACTCCTCCCCAAGCCAAACTTCCATGCCTCACACTTAGCTAACATTTAACATGATATGTGGGTTCAATTTAATTGATAAAACATAACAGGAAAAAGAAATTTAAACTGTTTGGAAAACTGGAAAAACTAGTATCAGTGAAGGTATCAGAACAAATCTCATTTCAGTGTTCGAATCCAAAAATACCACATTAAACCTAAAACTAATGTGTAACTGAATGCAATAGGGGTTTAAACATGATAGTTAGGATCCATCTAATAATTTAAACATGATTTAAACAATTAAAAATTGATTTACACAACAGCACACAATCTAGAACATACGCACACCAGTGTTTGCCCCGTGTACACGAAATAACGTGTCCGACACGACACGAGGACTCGTGACACTTTGCGAGCCTCGTGTCAGTCATCGCCCCTATTCCTATACCAAATTTCTCGTGTCGACGTTGCGTGTCCAGCGCGCAGTAGCCCTCGAGCAGCAGGGCACGCACTGTGCCCCCGTGCGCGTGTGCACGACCGAATGTGCACGAGCCCGACACGACACATCATGACACGACACTAAGAACAGGAAAAAAAACCAAAAACCTATAAGCGAGGTCTAACACTAATTTTCTATTCAAACAAAACCTAGAAAAACACACGAAATGCCCATTGGGGTATTTCATCAAACACTTAACAACCCACACTGATACGTGTCCAGAATAGACACGAAATGACACGAAAATTTGGGAAACCCTATTCCTATAGTTAGGCTAGGGTTAGGGCAATCTAGAAATGAATTTTACCAGATTTTAGGAGCTATGGATAGGATTATACCTCAATGTGCACAAACTCCCAAAAAACCTCAAAGGAATGATTCCTCAAACCACCCAAAGTCCTTCAAATTGTTTGCTCCCTGTCAAAACTTATTTCCAACAGCAAGAACACAAGATTTAGAGCCTATTGGAATTTGTTTGAAGGAAAAAGGACTTGAAATGAATTTATTATGAATTTATGAAGATGGAACTTACCCCTTTCTAAAAACTTGATAAACCCTAAGAGAGAGGCTAGCCCTAATTCCTAGGAGAGTATTTATAGAGGGGGGGCTGTCATGTGGCCGGCCATAGGGCCCTAGGGCTAGGGTTTTGGCTAGTTGGTTGAGTCCTAATTGGTTTAAGTCATGATTATGACTTGTGACTTCACAAGCCATTCTTAGACCAAACTAAATCCGATTAGCCCCAAACCAATTCTAATGAACTTGAAATGAATAACTAGGTCACACTAGGGTTTCTTAACCTAACCAAGATGTCTTGACCTAGGTTAGCCAATAGGACAGTCTCCTAGTCAACATGAGTCAAAATCTAAAACTAGCACAAATCAATTACACTAAAAATCATCTAAAAATCACATTAATTATAATTAATAATAATAATCCCAAAATAATTCCAAAATTTTGAAAATGACCAAAATACCCTCAAGCTAGAAAATGGCCAAAATTTTGAAAATAACCAAAAAGATGGAACGTAGGTGGGAACGAGACTTCCTTCCACTCTATGGGGTACGGTTTTTTGATCCCAAGCTTCTATAAACCATCCTTCTGCTTAAAAGCTTTGAACTGGTTACGTAAAAGCTTTAATGCCTCATTGGTGTCCCCTGATGCTTGGGGAGCAGTAGATTGATTTGATGTGTTAGGAGGTGGGACTGCATGATAAGCACCAACTCCAGCACCAGAAAGACTTGGAGTCGGTATGGTGGCATTATTGTAGAGGCTAAAAATTAAGCTATGCTACTCACCCATAAGTCATCTCATCAAAATGCATTATATTAATAGGTTGTGCCATATCTGGTTGCACCTACATCAAGTTGCGCCACATCAGGTTGCGCCCATCTCAGGTTGCGCCAACCTCAGGTTGTGTGAA
The DNA here is from genome assembly GCA_029216955.1 of Iris pallida. Lineage (NCBI taxonomy): Eukaryota > Viridiplantae > Streptophyta > Magnoliopsida > Asparagales > Iridaceae > Iris > Iris pallida. Next base: position 1,720,872 of record JANAVB010009000.1, on the reverse strand, counting down.
AGACACGTGATAGTTTTCTCGAAAGACTATAACAGCATCATCATTGCCTGACAACTGACAGCACGTTTATCAAGAAAAATTTGTTCAAATTCTGCACAACATGGTGCTAGAAAAGATTTGGTCAGCTAGCAGTTTACGCAACGTGTCAGGGTGCACGAGGTTGTACTCAGGCGCAAGTTGCTACATTGCGCCTCCGTGCAACCTGATGAAGCTTGCACAATGTGATCGAGTTGATATCCAGAGCAGGATGACATGGTGCGCATGTCACTAACTTCGTAGAACGTATCCACAACATTGCTTACGACCATGCGCATCTCACTCAAATGATGCGATGCGTCCATAGCAGTTAGTGCAACCGCTCGTGCAAGTTGCTACATTATGTCCCCGCGCAACCTGACGAAGCTCGCACAAGGTGATCAAATAGTATCCAGTATAGGGTGACGTGGTGTGCAAGCCACTAACTTCGCAGAATATGCTCACTATACTGCCCACGACCACGCGTATCTCACTCAAACGATACCACCCGTCCACAACAGTTGGTGTAACCGCTCGCACAAGTGAACATGTGCGCAACTTAAAATTCGCACAACCCAGAATAACTGCTAAACAGTTATTTCAAGAACTCTATAAATAGAGTTTCAAATCAGTTCCAAAGCATCACGAATGGTCATAATCTCCTGCTAAAGTGCTGTTGCATCCTCCAGAGGCTCGTGTCTTCGATATCATATCGTCCAAGCGATAAATTGATCGTCTTCTGATCAGATTCTTGTAGTTGTACTTCCTCAAAAATCAATTGTACTTTTTGTACTCTTTCTCAGTTTGTAGGGATCAAACTTCTTTTGGTTTTACAAACAAAATGGCGACTCTGCAGGAGACAACTTTCTCCTCTGACAAGAAAGTGACAACTCAATGTGATACCGCGTCGATCGGCAAGACGCAGAAGACTTTGGTCGTTTAAGTCGACCAAACCGCTTACGAGGTAATGATCAGTGCTGGGGGTGTAGAAGCATGGAATTTCAGGGCGCATCTATGTGCCAGAATTCCTATACGCTCAGAACATGCGCCAGGGAGCTTAGATAAAGTACTTGGCACAGCAAACAGCAAAAGCATAGACATTAAAAGAAGATTTTTTTTTCATATAAAAGTCTATTATATGTCTAAAAAAGGCTTTACAAAGAAGAATTTCTACAAAGAAAGACCCTAAGTCTACAGCTAGGCACAACAACCGCCATACGCTCTCAGTCAGGAGCAGCAACCGCCATGCGCTCTCAGTCAGGCACATCTTTTCAGCGTCTCAGTCAGGCGCATCTCTTCAGCGTCTCAGTTTGGCGCATCACTTCAGCATCTCAGTCAGGCACATCTCTTCAGAGTCTCAGTTATGCGCATTATAAAGTCTCAGCATATGCGCTCCGCTGCGACCCGATCAGGTGCTTCGACTAATAAAGCATTTATTGAGCAGAACGAGGGCAGGCGATCAGCCCCACTCTAGCAAGAGGAGGAGCTCTCCCAAAGCCCAAGAAAGATGATCGGGGTACCACAATTCCGATCTGCAGCTCTTCCAGTATAACAGAGATGAGGCTCGAGCATCCCGATCTTTGGATGCAATAGGCACCTTCCGCCTGCCTCAGAAGCCCTCGACTCTGACTTTTGGATGTAACAGTCACCTTTAAGTACATGAACGAAGACAAGTCGTCGCATCTTCACCCTCGAGAACATCTCGTCAACAGAATGTGCTCGAGCAAACATGTTCATGTCGGAAAGATGTGAGAGAACGAGAAGCAAACTCTCTCCTTGCCACTATTTATAAGATGGGCAAATAAAACCCATGCGCCAAGTGGCGGGCTCTCCGAATCCCGTGCAATGAATTTGCATTTATGGTGATGAACCTGACGCTTCGAATTCGTCCAAGTCAAAAATGGCTATTTAAAGCACTCGAAGAACGCAACAGTCGGACCAATAAAGGCACGTCATGCAAACGGATGTAACGGCCAGACACCGTGCATCGTACTGACGTGCCCGTTCCAAAGCGTCCCGTATGGATGCGCCCAACAAAGCACAGATCCATGCATCCTAAACACGCATGGACCCATGCGTCTATTTTGGGTCGTCACCCATCAAGCAATTAATGCTCAAGTGACAGAGTTGGCAGCACGTCCCCCGAGGACTGGCCAGTTAGCAGCTTTTTCAGAAGACAAAGCGTCGCTGACGTCAGCATCATCATTACTTTCCTCCGACGATTACAAGCCACGTGGCCGTCCAACCATTTCGCATGTGCCTCCACAGCCATGCGCCCAATTCTCTGCATGCGCCTCAAAAGCCATGTGCCTTAGACTTTTCTCTGATCCCTAAAGACAGAGATCAAGTCACTACTGAAGCCCCGTATGCGCCTCAAAAGCCATGCGCCCATACTGGAGCGTGACTCCTAAAGGTTATAAGCCAAAGTCTACTCATGCGCCCAATCCTAGGTACATCCTGTCAGGTTACTCTCCACCAAATCTGATATCTTTGAGCTACGGATACGCGCCACGTGTCTTTTGACTCAGTTCAACCAATGAAGGGGTGCTAATCACCCAAGATCTCAGCAACCGAAAGATCTTCTCCCTTGCTACGTGTCAGCTCTGCCGCAGCCCACAAATGCAACAAGAAGAGTTTAACTCCTCAATCCAAGTGCACCGCCCATGCGCCTCCATCAGCAATCACCACGTAGCATCCCCACAAACAGGCGCATCCGACATATGCACGTATGAGCAGCCAACCTGCTGCTTATAAATAGAAGGATCATTCCCTCTCACACACACACAGACTGTCAGAGATCAAGATACACAGTCAACCAAAGCATCAGAGTTTACTCCCAAAGATCGGAAGAGACACTCAACTTCTTCTTCCTCTCCGCAAAATCCAACACCCAGAGCAATTCAGACCTTCAGAGGACCGAAAATCGTCGTCAGATCGTCAACGGAGTCAACACATTACCACTCACTCCATCGACACAGGGACCCGGATAAACAAAAGTATTCTCCTAGGACTACATCTAAGTCCTACATTGTAATACTGTTCTGTTTGTAATTGAAATTTGCAATCAAAAGATTTTAATGGCAAACAAGCTGGCGACTCTGCTGGGGACCTCTTTCTCCTCCACCGAGAAAGCTGTGTCGCAATCCGACGATGTGAAGGTGGGCTCCTCCTACAAGATGCTGGTCGTATGCCTCAATCAACAGGCGTATGAGGAGTTCATCTCTGAAGGTAGCGCAAGTCCTTCGAAGCGGCTGCCAAAGCCGAAGAAGACTCGCCAGGTCTGGGTGCGCAAGGTCGAGGCCCCTGGCACCACCACTGAAGGGGATGCGCCAATGCAGTCCACCCTTCTCCCTGACGTCCTCAGCAGCCAGGATGCGCCCACCGGTGCAGCACATCTCTCGGGAAAGCGTAGTGCTGACCACATTCCCCAGCCATCTCCTTCTCAGACAAGGAAGATGCATCGACGGAGCAAGGGCGCATATAACGCCCGGCACAGCAACTCTAATGTGCCGCAGAAGGTCTCTGTCTTTAACAGACTCACTCGCTGTCGTGGCGAGGAGAATTTGGACTCTGAGTACTATGCACCCCAGAGGGCTGGTACGAGGAAGTCTAAGTCGGCACGGGCTATGCACCTCAAACGTGCTATGCTAGAGAAAAACTAGAAGTATGTGCTCATGATCATGCGCGCTGCTGATGGTAAGCTATATAAGGTCGACTCGGGTGCTTCTGTGCCAGAAAAGAGCCAACCTTCAAAGTCCTTATCTCACTTGGGCGCATCTGCTGCGTTCGTAACCAAATCGAGTAAGGCAAACCCTGTGGTCTTGAACTCCTGCGCCTCCATTGGTTGTGCGTCTGAGGCTCATTCAAGTCACTTTAAATGTTGTACCCCTACTACTGATCTGAGCGCATGTTTTACATTGGATCAGGGGGCGCAACATTCACCTGACCACCCTGGTGCTTGGCCTTGACATGCGCCTGATGGGGGTGCGAAGGTGGCACTCTCCCCCAATGATTTGTGTAATATGAACCGTCACAAGCGTCGATCAGGAGAGTCGACTGACAAGCACAATGCGTCCCTCACGGGGCACACCTGTGCTGTAGTCACCATTAACTATTGTTGCAAAACAGCGGTCCCACCAAGGCAGTCGGTATTCCAGCGGCTGCAATCATCAATACCTCTCCAATGTCGCATCGGGAAGAAGGTGTCGACTGAAGTGGAGCCAAAACTACATGTTGCTTCTTGCAACGTAGTCTCCAAGTCCCCGTCAATTCAGAAGGCGACTGGCAGGTCCTCATCCAAGAGCCAGCCGAGGAAGACCAAGACGATTGTCCCGTCCTCAGGAGTGTTTGAGGGCACTCGAAGGAGAAAGAAGATCTCAGAGGAAGCTGGGGGCAGCCAAGCCCCTGTGGATCTAGAACTGGAGGTAGTCAGGCCCTTGCTGATACTTCTCCCGAAGACGAAGGTGTCCTCCAGAACATAGCTGGGGGTAGCAAAGACGAAGCTCCGGGGGAAGTTCCTCTTTTACAAGAAAGCGAGGCCGAAAGCGAAGCCTCAACTGATCTATCCACTTCCAGTCGAGACATGACGGTGTACATGACGGGAGCTGGTGATGCAGAGTCAGATGCGCCACCAGCAGATCTCGTCCATCGCATGGATACCTTGGAGGGGGGACTCAAAACCCTCTCTTCCTCCATACAAACACTGACTCAAGCAGTGTTTGAGATACGGTCAGCGTTGGCCAGGGCACCGTCTACCGGCCCTGACCCAGGGGCCAACGGAGAATCAAGTGTACCCCTTCAACGGGTATCCTTCGACACAGATCACCGTGAAGCACCTCGGACGTCGCAGCCATCAAATATTCAACTCCAGGCTGTACCACCTTCCCCGACTCCCAGCTCCATGGAAGACGTGGTGGAGATGATCAGGGACTTGCGTGAGCGCTTTGAGTCCAAGAACAGACAAGAGGAGCGCCAGAAGATGGGGATCCCACAACCATACCCCCTCGAATGGAACAAAGTGGTTTATCCTCCCAAATATAAACCCCAAACATTGACACCATACTACGGAAAGGACTCTCCACGCCGCTCTCTGACGTTATTCCAATCTCAAACGGGACTTCTCCCGAAGGAAGATGCGTTACTCACCAGCATATTTGTTGGGGCACTGAAAGGAGTGGCTTATGACTGGTACTGCAGTCTCCCCGACATATCTTCCTTCGACAACTTGACACATCTCTTCCTAGATCGTTTCTACGACGGAGGAAAGGACATGACAATGGCGTCCCTCATAGAGATACGTCAGAAGAAGAAGGAAACAGTTCGAGCATTCATCGAACGGTTCCGACAAGCCTGCTTCAGACTGCCCCCGGACATGCCAGAACATGCACTCATATCCTCCTACAGCATGAACATGCTGCCTGCAATCAAACTCTGGCTCAACTCCACTCCTCCTCCCGATTGGAGTTCATTGATCATCGAGGCCGAAGCAGCTGAAAAGAAGGCATCCAATGCTCATCTTCTGGAAGTCAGTTTTCCTGCCTTTGACGACAAGGGAAAACAGCCTGCAGCTAACAACCCTGGACGAGAGACGAAGGGGAAACAAGCGTTGACTGTTAATGCCTCCAAAGGTGCATCAGTACCCACTCAGAAGCCTCCACTTGCACCAAGGCCAAAGGCGATTTATTCTTTCAATGATGAAGACACCCTGCAACTCTTCGAGACTTTGAAACAGGGTGATAAGATCAAGTTGCCGGACCCGAAACGTCCCGACGAGGTTAAAAAAGTGGACAATCTGAGGTACTGTCACTACCATCGGTTTGTCAGACATCCAACTAAGGGCTGCTACGTCCTCAAGAACTACATCCAGCGCATGATCAATGCGGATGTTATCTCTGTCGACTACGAGGAGAAAACGGTCTCGGCCAACCTGGTGTCACTCCAATTCGGCACCTTGTCGCCAACCACAACACAAGATGGCATCGTCCCCATCCCAAAGGCGACAATGGAGGTGGTCGACCTACCACCTACTCGTGATAATGTGAGTGGACTCATCCCACTCACCACATCTCGGGGATAGATCTTATGGGTTCATCCCGATCTCGTCTCCGAGGTTACTCAACCGGGGGTATGCTCTACCTCCAAAACCAAGGGCAGGAAGACCAAGTCTTGCCGCATGGTCTCTTCCTCTGTGGAAGAGGCACTTCCTGTACAGATGCGTTCACATCAGAACACCCAACCTGATGAAGCTGCCATCGAGGTAGTGCCTCCTTTCACTGTCCTTGCTACCCAGGAAGAGGGCCCATCCAGGCCTCCAGCAGCCAATAAACAGAAGCATGTAGAGGCCCGTTTTGACAAGCCTTTACGAAAGGAGAATGCTTCGGGGCTAGCCAAACCCTACAACTTTGACATACTGGCACAACTTGCCAGTACTCCTGCCAGCCTATCTCTGTTTGAGCTTCTTCGTCTTTCCAAGGGCACTCGTGAAGCTCTCTGTGAAGCCCTAAAGGATGCTGGATCCTTCATCAGTTAGGTCAAGCAGCCTGAGGATATCCCGACCACATGTACGTACTGCCATTGTACGGATGAAGTTATCTCCAACATAACTTTCACCCAAAAAGACATGCTGCTCAAGCACAACCGACACAACAGGCCACAGTATTATACAAGGTATGTCGGTTCCGTCAAGGTGAAACGGATTCAGATCGATCCATGGTCTTCCCTCAGCATCATCCCGAAGACGCTACTCTCAACACTGGAGGATCCCAATGTACCGTCTGGCGCCTTCCAACACTACAATCAGCGGCTTCAATGCTAGCAAAAGTGAGCCGCTGGACAAAATACGGCTGAAGTGTCATATCGGTAACCTCCGAACCGAGGTGACTTGCTATGTCGTGGACGTTGATGTCAACTACAACCTCCTACTGGATTATTTGTGGCTGCATGAGTACATGGTGGTGCCATCTACACTCCACCAATGTATGAAGTACGTGTCTACCAACAACGGACAAAGTTCGCGGACATTGACCCTTTCAATGGGGTCGAAGCCTACTTCACTGATTCTACCCTGTACAAGTCGCCTGACGAAGGGGAAGCCAATGATGCTGACGATGAAGCAGAAATGGCAGCGGAACCGGACATGGAGCCACAGATGATTCCTGACGCTCCTTTGAAAATTTGACTCAAAGGGAAACCGCCTCAGATGCTGCCTCCCATGACCATCAAACTACCTAGAAAAGCACCAAATTCTCTAGGTAGAATACCTACTGAAGCTCCCTTGAAGATACGTGTCACGCCCCAGAACCAGAATACTGGAGAGCGGGGGAATGACTCAGCCAGCTACGTATTACGGGTAGATGAATACCATATAATACGATCAATGCTGTCTAACCAGACGAGGGGGTGCATACTACATGAAAGTCTTACTAGGGTCACTTCACATCTATTGTCTCAATCATTCAAAATAAGAAACAGAAATAGAGAACATGTAAGATAAAGCAGTAAGGCGTCCCAAGCCGCTTAGTTAAAATGCTCTTGAGATCTGGCTTTACAAAACATAGCCAGATGGTATAGTAACATATACAAAATTTTTATCAGCTGCAGTCTGACTTTAGTTACAATTATACAAAAGTAAGTACAAGACAATCCGACTAACATGTCGGTGCCAAATGGCTAAGTATGAAATAAATAACAAAATGAGCGGTGAAGTAAGGAAACCCACTCGAGTCCTCCTGCGATCATCCCTCTAGTATTGACCATCTTGGAGGTAGAAGTAAGCTGGATCCTCGGGAACTGGCTCTAAATCTGGCCATGCAAAACCAGAGAGGTTAGACCTCTAATAGCAAGTACCACAAGGAAGGACGATATGAAGGACTAAACCAGTAAGTAAGAGAATATAATAATAGATCTCTGCTTTCCACTAGGATTCACATAACATCACGACACTTCGAACCAACCTCCCAACCAAACAAGGACAGAAGTTGGCCCGTCATGTCCCGACATTCTGATCATCTCAGTTAGACAACAGAGTAGGTACAGTACACAAACAAATTATCTTGAACGGCCAAAAAACTACTACAGCTTACTATTGTGAGTCCCAATTTATCCTGGAATAATGCAAATAGGGATTCCTCAGTTCTTACTATGTGCAAGCAAGGCTAGTCTATCCAATCAATCAATTGTGCCAATCATGTAGTTAGACGAGTCCCAGCGGGACGCCCGCCGTTATAGCATGTATAATAATATAAGCAGATACCGTTACCTGCCCGTGTGACAGATTTACAGTATCTGTGGGAACCAGCCGGCCTGTCGGGCACTACTAGTCCCAAGAGAGCTGCCATGTAAGAACTCGGGAATCCATTCTCTCCATGCTATCATTATTTTATTTGACTTAATGGTCTCTACGTTGAGTGAAGTTCCATGCCGTAGATTATGGTCATTCAAATGAGTACTTTCGTACGGGGTACGATATGCGCAACTCTACAACGATACCCGTGCGACTATATTGTAGGTCTTACATAGCGTAATGCAACAATCAAACCTAACCACGGAGTAATCATGCCTTGACCATAAAGTACACATGCTATTTTTGTAAGATAATAAATAAATAAATAATTTGAAGCCTGCATGTGCCTGTATGTCAATATTCGGGATCAGCCAGTCGATTGCAATAGTTTATTACATGAACGTGTCTCATTCATTTCATTCAATAAGACGACTAGCCAGTCTCTTAGTCCCAACTAGGAACGCATGATAAAATTTTAAATCAAGATAACCATTATTATCAATGGTATCAAGGCATGAAAGTTAATTAGTATAACATGGGGTCGAGTCTATAATTTCTCAAGGTTAAGTTCCAGTCATACTGGGTATCCATGGGTCAATCAGGACACATGACATATTCTACACAACCATATGTATTAACAATATTAACATATCATAATTTTATCAAGTTCATGCAAAAAGGTGTAAGGATTTAATAGAAGAATTATCATGCCATCATTAAATGAATAAGTTATAGGACAAATAGAAACACCCTGGTTAGAAAGTCACGCCAACAAGTCTAAGCTAAGGCCAAAAGTCACGCAAACAAGTCTAGTAGGAGTGAGCGTGCAAACAGCGTGAGCATGAAAAGTGGTTCATGTTGGCACACACAGTGTAAACGTGAAGGAAAATTTACGCACTCATAAGTGAGCGTGAAGAATGATAAGAAATTCACGCACGCACAAGTGAGCGTAACTCAAAATTCATGCTGGCATGTGAGGGCGTGAGCGTGACCAAAAATTCACGCAGACACGTACAGACGTGTGTGTGACTAAAATCCACGCAGACACGTAGGGACGTGTGCGTGACTAAAAATATACGCAGACACGTAAGAACGTGAGCGTGACTAAAAATACACGCAGACACGTAAGAACGTGTGCGTGACTCAGGAGCCTTCGTCCCAAGCCAGAATGAAGTTCCCATGGTTCAGAACCCATGGACAACTACACGCTAAGTTGGGAGATCAAACCCATGAAAAACCGAAAACATAACAACTCAGATCTGGAAAAAACAAGCCACAGAAATAAAAAATGCTAAGTAGTAAACTCTCTCAGAATCATGAGAGGAAGAGAAATGAACCATAAAAATGGTTCTCCAAGCAAGAAGCAAGATTGCACTTGCCTGCTGTTACTGCTGGTAGGTGTAGAAGTGATGAGAGGAAGAAGAAGAAGTAATGGTGAAGAAGAAGTTATGAGGAGAGAGAAGGAGATGAAAGCATTAAATAGGAAGGGTGGTGGTAGGTGGGAGTTATGGGCCGGGTTTAACCGGGTCCATAAGGCCAACCCGAAAGCAAAGACTAAGCAGAGAAGTTAAAAGCAGGAAATAAAATATAGAAATAAAATGCAGGAATAAAATTGCAGATAATTAATTAACATGAAATTAAAGGAATTTAAATACAGGATAATACATGATAAATACTAATTAAATATACATGAGTTGTACATGAATAAAAATACGCATTCTGGGGACGGGGAGTGACAATACGGCTCAAGGGAAAGCCGCCTCAGACATCGGCTCCCCTTGTGGCAAAACTACAGGGGAAGGCACCAATCACTGAAGGCGCAGTTGAGCCACCTCTGAAGGTACATCTTAAAAGCAAGCATCCGCAATCATCCGTCTCATCCAAGCTGCTGGAGAAGGTCCACATAGCCCTCTCGGACCCCAAGGTCAAAGCTACAGTAGAATCTCCCGAACCAACTCCAGTACTCAAGATGAGGAGCTAGGGGAATACATATCTGCTGATGTAGATGCACCCTCTCTGGACAATGTAATCCCGCGGGATAAAATCTCGTGTTTCATCAATAATAGAGTATCTTTTAATTATTCTAGTCTTCCATACTAGAATGCCATGTATACATTAGATAACGCTTTACGGTCGTTACAAACACAAATAACGACCGTCACTCATGTAAATCGAGTAGTCCCGTCCTAAGGGGTCTGTTTCGTAGTCCCACCGTAAAATCGAGACGAATAATCCATCATCTTTGGCAAAGTCGAGCGTCATCAAGACCTCCCGCCACTCGAGCCAGAACCAGATACCGGTAGAATATAAGTCTATCGGTACACGGACAAGGTAAAGAACCTTATTCAAAAGATGGGTTATGACCTGAAAAGCAACAAAGGCCTGAACTACGACAAAGGCCGGCGTCTTCCCCTCCGGCTCCCAACACCTAAAGGAAAGCCGCAGGACTACTATCATCGTACTCGACGGGGGGTAGGCTATGTCACGCCGCTGGCAACTCCAGAGAGTTCAGAGGCAGAAGAAGTAGAACACTCTCACTCATCCGAGGCATCAACTTGGGATTCCGATACCAGTATCGGCTCAGTCTTCAAGAAGGTGCTATCATTCAACATGGCATCTGCCCAATCTCAAGAAGATAAAGGTGAAGACCAAACGCCGAAATTCTTCGAGAAAGAACCTTGGGCTCAACGCCTAGGAGCGCAGTAGGAGTCTCGCTTTGAACTGTGCGAACACCCTACCGAAGACGAGGTCGAACAAGTTGACCTTGGGGATGGATCTCCTTCCAAACCCATCTTCATCAAGAAGAGTCTAAAGGGACCAGACCGGGAGTCTTTGGTCCAATTGGCCAAGAAATATATCGACGTCTTCGCTTGGAGCTACGAAGATATACCGGGACTTGATCCCCAGATCGTAATGCACAGACTCAATATCTTGCCTCATGCTAAGCCTGTAAAGCAACAACAACGACGCTTTCGTCCGGACATCATGAACGCTATCGATCAGGAGGTGGACAAACGCCTGAGCAGCGAGTTCATCCGTAAAGAATAACATCCGGATTGGGTGGCCAATGTCGTCTCTGTCACTAAGAAGAATAGAAAGATACGGGTCTGCATCGACTTCAGGGATCTCAATACCGCTTGCCCGAAAGATGAATTTCTGCTTGCAATCACTGATGTGATGATCGACAATACATGTGGCTTCGAACGCATGTCTTTCATGGACGGGTATTCGGGCTACAATCATATCAAGATGTTCCCCGATGACACAAAACACACGTCATTCAGGACTTCGAAAGGGGTTTTCTGCTACACGGTGATGCCCTTTGGCTTGAAGAACGCTGGTGCTACATACCAATGAGATATGAGTACCATCTTCTGTCAACATCTTCGTAGGACAGTTGAGTGCTACGTCGATGACATTGCAGTCAAGAGCCGTCTCAAGGGTGATCACTTACAAGACCTAAGGACGGTCTTCGATCTTATGCGAGCGCATCAACTCAAGATGAACCCCGCTAAATCCTTCCTTGGGATTTCTAGCGGAAAGTTTTTGGGCTTCATTATCACGACGAAAGGCATTCATGTCGATCCCAAGAAAACTAAAGCCATCCTTGACATGGACCCTCCGAAAAACCTCCGAGAACTTTGAGGCATGCAGGGGCGTCTGGCATACATCCGAAGGTTTATAGCAAACCTTTCCGGAAAATGCCAACCCTTCACTCAGCTCATGAAGAAGGGAGTCTCCTACGTCTGGATAGAAGAATGCCAGAAAGCTTTCGATGATATCAAAGCCTACTTGACAAGCCCGCCAGTTCTGGTGGCCCCTGTCGCAGGCAAACCATTTCTCCTCTACGTTCGTGCCATAGATTATTCCTTCGGCGCTCTGCTGGCTCACAACAACGATGCAGGCTATGAGCAAGCTAACAACTACCTCAGTAGGGCACTGATCGGGGCTGAACACCGGTATAACCCTGTAGAAAAGGAGTGTTTGGCTTTGGTGTTCGCCATCCAGAAGACTCGCCATAATGTCTCGGGCCAAATAATTTATGTCATCTTCCGAGTCAATCCGCTCAGGGTTCTCATGACGAAGCTGGGATCATTGAACTCCCGACTAGCTACATGGGCGATCCTGTTGACGCCAAACAACATGGTGTTCGTTCCACAAAAAGCCATCAATGATCAAGCTCTGGCCGACTTTTTAGCCGCACACCCCATCCCAGAGTCCTCCGGACTCTATGAAGATATCCCGGATGAGGTCCAAGAATCAAACGTCACCGAAGAAAGCTCTGTTTGGCAGATGTTTTTCGATGGCGCTTCAAGAACAGGCCCCAAAGGCCAAATCATCGTCGGAGTGGGGGTAGTCTTAGTCTCCCCCGATCAACTGGTCATCCAGCGTGCTTACTCCCTTTCGAAGCCGTGCTCCAATAATGTTGTCGAGTACAACACTCTCATCATGGGACTCCAGCTGACACAACAGCTGGGGGTGGATCTTCTGGAAGCCTACGGCGACTCAAAACTCGTCGTTAACCAGATCAGAGGGCAATACGAAGTTCGCTATGAAGATCTGGTTCCTTACCATGTAGTTGCATTGAACATTATTTCAACCTTCACCAAGTTCTTCATAGAATACATACCTCGATTACAAAACTTGGAGGCTGACGCTCTGGCTGGCCTCGCAGCCTCATTGGCAGCACCCCTCGGGACTCAGCACTACGTCACGGTAGTTGGTCGAGACTTGGTCTATCCTAAAAACAACCTATGCTCACAAATGGCCCATGCTATGTCAACAAGTGCTGGTATTAATGTCCGAGACTGGAGGTTCCCGTTTATCGACTTCGCTGTCTACGAAATTCTTCCAGAAGACCCGAAAGAAACCGTCTCATTCAGGAGGCGTTCCCTTCGCTTCTATTACGATACATCTACTAAAATGCTGTACCGACGCTCCTACGATGGACTTCTCCTTCGATGCCTGTCCAACGAAGAAGCAGCCGAAGCCCTTCGAGAAGCTCATGATGGAACTTGCGGGGCTCATCAACCTGGGCCTAATTTGCAGGATCGACTGCGACACATGGGTTACTACTGGCCAACCATGGCAGCCGATGCTGTCGACTATGCTAAGAAGTGCTATGCTTGTCAGCTTCATGCCGACTTCATCCATACACCGTCGGAACCACTACATCCTACGGTCGCCTCTTGGCCCTTCGAAGCTTGGGGCATGGACATTGTAGGACCTATCACCCCTCTTTCATCGAGGGGACACCGCTTCATCCTAGCCATCACCGACTACTTCTCCAAATAGGCAGAAGCAGTTCCGCTGACGGAAGTGAAGAGCTCTAGGGTGATCAGCTTCATCAAGCACCATGTCATCTACCGTGTCGGGGTACCTCGAAGGATTATCCACGATAGCGGTCCACAGTTCATCAGCCGTGTTTTCAGTAGATTCTGTGACAAGAATCGTATTCAGAACGTGGCATCGATCGCCTACAATCTGGCAACAAACAGATTGACCGAGGTGTTTAACAAGACTATCGTAAAGCTACTCAAAAAGGTCGTGTCATCCAACAAATGCGACTGGGATAAAAAGCTCGGCGAATGCCTTTGGGCCTACCGTACAACGGTACGGACCCCGACGAGCAACACACCATTCTTCTTGGTCTATGGGAGCAAAGCGGTACTGCCTCTCGAGATCCAGATACCCTCACTCCATATAGCGATCATAAATCAACTAACAGAAGAAGACAATCAACGTCGCCGTCTGCGAGAATTGGAAGCACTTGACGAAAAATGTCTCCTAGCTCAACAGCGCGTCAAACTCTATCAAGCCCATATATCACAGGCTTTCAACAAGAAGGTCAAGCAGAGGACTTTTCAACTAGGCAACCTGGTTCTGGCAGTCAGGAGGCCGATGGTGTTGACTCACAAGACACGAGGAAAGTTCGAGCCCAAGTGGGAGGGACCTTTCATCATAGAGACGGTATACTCAAACGGTGCTTACCGCCTCGCCAAACCCAATGGGGACTTGTTCATGATGTCCATCAATGGCAAGTTCCTAAAGAAGTACTACTCTTGACATCCTTCAGACATATACTACTATCTCCATCCAACAAGGGAGTCTGTGGACCCAATCATCAGGGCTCACGTACAGCTCTCTTCCACAAAATCTTACGCTTTCGGAACCCAGCTGTTCCGTGGCGTTCTATCCTCAATAGAAGAACAACCACGTCCACATTACCTCTGAGTTACTCTTCTACACCCTGCAAAACATAATCTGACACCATGTAGGATTATGCTGCTTATCATGTTTACCACGTCCATATCACCTCTGAGTAAACATTTCGTACAGACAACCCCTGCGTTGCCGTACATTGATCGCAGAACTTCCATGTCCATATTACCTCTGAGTAGTTTCGCGTATCTCCCCAGAGTCACTTCTACCACGTCCATAACACCTCTGAGTAGGAAGATTCTGACATTTGAACCCCATATTTACCACGTCCACATTACCTCTGAGCAAATATGTTGGTTCTTCCAAACTTATTATCTGTACCTAAAAACCAAGGTGCGCAAAAGATAATAGGTCCACACAAATCATCAAGATCATGACATCAAGAATGAACATACCACAAAACTCTTTATTCTTTATTTAAAAGTAAAGGATTACATCCCCAGCAGGAGTTGTAAATTACACAAAATAACAAAAAAAAGGGAGAGGCTACAATCCCTAAGCATCACCGGGATTGGCTGAAAGCTCTTCGATCCGACGCTTCAAGTCTTCCGCCCGAGTCTCTACGATCGCCAGGACTCGACGTTCGGCTTCTTGACGTATCATTTCTATGGCCTCAGGGGAAGTGTCATCCTCATACTTCTCGTCCAGCTATTGCCGTTGCTGGGCCAAGGAAAGAGCTTGGTGGGTGAAAGTTGCTTCCTCCTCCTTAGATGCTACATGTTCAGCCTGGACTCGCTCAGCATCTAACAAGAGTTGGGCCCGCTGGTCGTCAAGGAGGCAAATCTTAACATTAACCTCCGCTATACTAGCGTCCAACGCTGTTATGACCCGCACCCTAGAGTAAGGGCACGAGACGTGGGTACGTCCAGCCTACGCCGCAGTGTCGGCGGTAGAACTCTGTCATAGGTCAACATACATCTAATAATATATCTCTAAACAGTTTATACTCCCCGAATGGGGGTGATATAGCAGTAAATAAACTCAATCACAACTAAGGAAGAGATATCACGATATGAAATAGAACTCAAGGAAACATAGATGATAAAGTAGTCTAAGATAAACCCAGCAAATATCCAGAAGTACATGGTCTCAGATACAGAATGAAAGAATATATACAACTCAAAACTCAGAATAAAGTCTAGCTAAATATGTCTCAAGACTACATAAAAAGATAAGCCTAACTAAACTAGTCTAGGCAATGGGGGTGATGTCCTCAGCTAGAGCTGGGTCCTCCTGAGGGTCAAGCTCGCAAGTATCATCTAAGGTTGCCCCGTAGTAAGTATCCAGGCAGGCCTCCTCCTCGTCCTCTGTAATATTTCAATAGGTCCAGTCAGGACATGAGCGAGTACAGTATATCTCAACAGTTCATAGCAGGTTAGAAAATATAATCATGCAGTAAAGTAAGATACAGGTGCTGAAGAATACAGTATGTAAACAGAGAGAGAGAACTGTAATAGAAATATCTACTATAAGTAAGGAACTAACAGTGGCTAGTGAGTCAGAGTACAGGATAGCACATGTGAAAAGAACAGATTTGTACATGATCTACACTAAGGAGTTTCACATAATCTACACTACTATGGAATTGTTCACATGACTACTAGTACTCCCCCGTTTCCCCAATTAATACACAAGGATCTAAGCAGGTTATGTTATTATACATGATATCACATGGGAGCCCATGAAAGGGTACACATGATAGTATACATGAGGGCTCTGTGAACATGAGAGTACATGATTCACAAGAGTGTACATATATGGTAAAAGCACATGAGTACATGATGAAAGTGAAACACACATGACACAATGTACCCGATGCTCCCGAGGGGGATAACATCGCATGAAGAGATCCATATAGTACCAATCCGTGATAATGTCGTGACAGCACAAGTAAAGTAATTTAATGAAGAAAATAATTCTAAGCAGGATATAAAATGATCAGAGAATGTACTCGTCTGGTATCTGAGTGTCTAATATGAAAGTACTGTCCGAGGAGTGGTGTCTGGCTCCTAATCAGAACAGCATAAATCACAACAAGTCTAAAATGGTAAAATAAAGTTCTACTATGCACTCTACATGAGTCTCGATCAATCTAGGCCCAAGTCAACTCTTGGTCAACTCTGGTCAACCCTAGAAGTCAAACTTGGTCAACTATGGTCAAACTAGGTCTAACAAGTCTAAACTAGATCAAACTAGTCTATACTAGACTACATTAGTCTACACTAGGTCACTCAACCTACACTAGCTAGTACACAACACTACTAGGCTATCTAGACCAACTACACATGTTATATGGTATTTCTACATATTACCTATATATGTACACTACATAGGTTATAGTGCAATTATTAGGAAACATCACATTATATATATATATATATATATATATATATATATATATACATATATATATAGGCTCAACATATATACATATAGGTAACATTACATATATTATATATGTATACATACTATATACATAAACTTACCTATATGAAGACTAGGGAATATATATATATATATATATATATATATATATATATATATATATATATAGTGTATAAGTGTGTGTGTGTGTGTGATGTTAGAACATGAATGACATGTGGATGTGTAGGGTGAATGAGAACAATGTGTGAAACTGAAAACAGTGCACATGATAGCAGTAGTAGAGCCCTCCAACCAAATCAGATTTTTACATTGGAGAACCCCTTTCAATCTCAGGTATTGTGAACTCAGTATTGAGTTCATAACACTCTGAAATCAGAGTTCAAACAACTCGTAATATCACATTAAAACCATTCAAACAGTCCCCAAATGAAATTTCCAGATTTTGAACCCAAATCACAACAAATCAAACCCAAAATCAACCTATCATTAGATAACATGTAGGTGTACATATTAGAGGTTAAAAACCATGCAATTTACAGCATTAAGCTAACCAAAATGAATGGCAAAATCCACATAAAAAAACTGGAAAATCTGTGGTTAAAAACATGTATCAGGAAAATTGGGAAATGGCAATTAACCAACAATTTCAAACTAAAATACCAATTTATTGGTTGGTAACGTAAATACTATGTGTGAAGGTGTCTCTGGAAGTGTCAATCATATACCATGAGGACACAGCCGTGTCCAAAACGAAATTGCCCAAAACAGTATACTGAGACACAAACACAGACAGTGCGTCGTGCACAGGTATACGCGTGTCGTGCACTCGACACGACGCGAACTGGTCCACGTGCATGTGTTAGTGGGTGCGCCTAGGGTAGACCTATGTGTGTGTCACTCTGATTCGTGTCAGTGCGTGTCGTGTCCAAAAATACAGGGCCGTATCAGTGGCTAATTGTACACTGTGCACAGATCAGTGAGAAATCAGTGCACGACTGATTTCTCTCCAACCCGACCACGAAACCTAGTAAAAATTGGGGAGCGTGATGACAGAAGGTGCCCCAAGGATCCCCCAAAGTTTTGTGTCAAAACTCGCCGTGTCGTGTCCTATGGAGACCCCGAGTAGCAGGGGATCCGCTAGGCCGCGCGCGAGCATGTGTAGCATATGTGCACGCGTGTCCAAAACGACACGACACGTGCACGAATCCATCCCAGTAAATCACAATCATGTAAGCGACATCAAAACACAATTTTCCATTCAAAAAATATCTTAAAAATAACACAAAAGTTCCTCTGTGGCATTTTCACAAACACATTCATAGGGACACTGATACATGTCCAAATAGGACACGAAATGGACCCAAAATCTAGGGTTTCCTATTCCTACAGTTAGGTTAGGCCTAGGGCTCCCTAGATATGCAATAAAGCTAGAATTTCATGGTGAAAATAGGAAGTTACCTATACTTGAACTTTCAAGAAAAACCCATATTCAATAGCTCTTCTCCTTGATGTCCCAAACCAAACAAATCACCACAAACTGAACTGAAACTTCAAAATCATCAAGAATAGGTATATTAGAACCTAATGGAAGAGATTTGAATGAAAAAGGAAATGGAATGGGAATCTAGGGATTAAAAGAAGTAGGAACAAACATTTCCTTAAACTTTGAGCTTTCCTAAGAAAGAGACAACCCTAAAAATTATGAGGGTATTTATAGGGTGATGTTCCCAATGTAGATAGGGGTGGTGGCCGGCCACTTAGTCTAGGGCTTAGGGTTTTGCTATTTTGGGCTTTGGGCCAACTACAAGGCTATGAGTTAAAATGATTTAATAAAGGTTCTAAATCATAAGCCATGACTTATGACTTTCTAATTCCTATTGCTAATTAGAGTCTAATGACCAAAC
The DNA here is from genome assembly GCA_029216955.1 of Iris pallida. Classification (NCBI taxonomy): domain Eukaryota; kingdom Viridiplantae; phylum Streptophyta; class Magnoliopsida; order Asparagales; family Iridaceae; genus Iris; species Iris pallida. The sequence continues at coordinate 1,702,065 of JANAVB010009000.1, read as the reverse complement.
CAAGGATTAGCTTAGGTTAGACTAGAGTCATATAACCTAAGCAAGCCCATACTAACTAGGGTTAGCTCCTAGGTTGGTCTACAAGGGTCAAAACTAGTCAAAGTCAACCTAGTATAAACAATTCCAAAATAATCCCTAAAAATTCCCATAAATTCAAATAAATTCTAATAAATTTAAATTACCCCAAAAATGTCAAAAATACCCTCACATTAGAAATATGGTAGTGACAAATCTACCCTCCTTAAAAGAATTTCGTCCTCGAAATTGAAAGGCGAAATACAACTGATGAGAAGGATAGAAAGCATACCTCACGGTCCAAAAAGATAAGTGTAGCGCTCGCGCATATCATCCTCCCGCTCCCAGGTAGACTCTCCTGGAGAATGATGCCTCCATGCGACGCGTACCAAGGGTATCACCTGGTTCCTCAGAACCTTCTCCCGTCGATCCAGAATCTCCACTGGCTGCTCTGGATAGCTGAGAGAAGGCCCAACCTCTATCTCTGAATGATCGAGCACATGGCTAGGGTCAGCCACGTACCGTCTTAACTGTGATACATGGAATACATTGTGGACCCCCACTAGCACATGCGACAAGTCTAGCCTGTATGCAATGTCACCGACTCTCCCGTTGATAACGAAAGGGCCGATGAAACGTGGGCTAAGCTTCCCGCCTCCACCAAAACGTATCATACCACGAGTTGGAGATATCCTCAAAAAAACCTAGTCTCCGACCTAATCACAAGCAAGGTCTCAATTAATTATAATAACAAACATGATCAAAAAATCACAAACAAACAAGCCTAAATCTAATCCTACTCTAATCTGTACCTCAAACTCTAACGGCCTCCGGTGGCTATCGGCCCAGTGTCGATGTCTGTCCTACGCCACGCGAAGTCTGTCCGTGATGAGCTTCACCTTTTCGGCTGCATCAACAACCATCTCTGGCCCCAGTAAAGCTCGCTCACAAACATCATCCCAAGATAAGGGTGTACGACACCTACGTCCGTACAGAGCCTCGAAAGGTGACATCTCAATGCTGGCCTGGAAACTATTGTTGTAAGCAAACTCTACCAAATGAAGATGATCCTCCCAGGAACCTCCAAAGTCCAAGATGCACGTCCGTAGCATATCCTCAAGTGTCTGAATAGTCCGCTCCGATTGTCCATCCGTCTGGGGGTGGTATGCAATACTAAATTTGAGCTGAGTGCCCAAGCTGGTCCGCAGACTCCTCCAAAAATGAGAAGTAAAACGGCTATCCCGATCTGAGACGATGCTGACCGGAACTTCGTGAATCCTGACTATCTGCCGCATACACATCTCCGCCAGCCTCTCTGTAGACGTACCCACCTTGAATGGCAAGAAGTGGGCCGATTTGGTCAACCTGTCAACGATGAACCAAATTGTGTCTTTTTCTTCTGGAGTATGCGGCAATCCTGAAACGAAGTCCATAGTGATATGCTCCCATTTCCACTCAGGAATGGACAGCGGCTGCAATAATCCACCAGGCCGCTGTCTCTCTACCTTGACCTGCTGACAGACCAAACACCTAGCCACGAAGCGAGCTACCTCCCGCTTCATACCTGACCACCAAACATGCCCCCTTAGATCTCGGTACATCTTGTTGGCACCCGGGTGTATAGAGTACTGAGATCTGTGGGCCTCCTGCATAACCTGCTCCCTGAGATCTCCGCTAGGCACACATAATCTGGAACCGTGCCTCAAGGCACCATCCTCTGTAAGAGAAAACTCGCCCTCCAGCAATCCTGCTCGAACCTGCTCTCGGAGACACCGGAGAGCAACGTCCTCAAACTGTGCCGACTTGATCCTCTCCACCAAGTCTGACTGAATCTGCATCCCCCATAACTGCATCTGTACTCCGGGCACGATCACCTCAATCCCAAGGCTCTCTAAGTCTACAAGCAAATGCCGATCCATGGTCAAACACATGGCTGTCGGATACCAACTCAAGGCATCGGCAACCACGTTGGCCTTCCCTAGGTGATACTAAAGTAGGATGTCAAAATCCTTCATCGACTCTAGCCATCTGTGCTGTCTCATGTTCAACTCCTTCTGAGTGAACACATACTTTAAGCTTTTGTGATCTGTGAAGATCTCCACCCTCTCACCATACAGATAATGCTTCCACAACTTCAAAGCAAATATCACTGCTGCCAGCTCCAGGTCGTGGGTAGGGTAGTTCTTCTCATGGGAACGCAATTGCCTGGAAGCATAGGCAATCACCTTCCCATGCTGCTGCAAGACGCAACCCAGTCCCTTCCCTGAAGCATCACTATAAATAGTAAAACCACCTGATCCTGAAGGCAATGTTAGAATCGGAGTTGTCATAAGCCGCTTCTTCAACTCATCAAAAGCTGCCTGACACTCCTCTGACCAAACGAACTCAGCATCCTTTCGGGTCAACCGAATCAACGGCTCTGCAACCCAGAAGAAATCCTGTACAAATCTCCGATAATATCCTGCCAGCCCCAGGAAACTCCTAATCTCTGCAACTGAAGTCGGCGCTGCCCATGCCTCAACTGCTATAATCTTTTTGGGGTCAACTGAGATACCATCTCCAGTCACCACATGCCCCAAGAAGTCCACCCGGTCCAAGAAGAACTCGTACTTGGAGAGCTTCCCGTAAAGCTGCTCCTTTATGAGAGTCTCCAGCACGATCCTCAAATGCTCCTCGTGCTCCTCCTCAGTCTTGGAATATACCAAGATGTCGTCAATGAACACCACTACAAACTGATCCAGATACTGGTGGAACACCTTGTTCATAAGGTTCATAAATACTGCAGGTGCATTGGTTAGCCCAAACGGCATAACCAAAAACTCAAACTGCCCGTACCGCATCCTGAAAGCGATCTTGGGAATATCCTCCCTCTTCACCTTCACCTTGTGATATCCCGACCTCAGATCAATCTTGGAAAATACCCGAGCTCCGCTCAACTGGTCAAATAGATCGTCGATCCGCGGCAGTTGGTATTTGTTCTTGATCGTGAGGTTGTTGAGTGCCCTATAGTCAATACACATGCGTACTGACCCATCTTTCTTCGGTACGAACAACACTGGTGCACCGCATGGCGATAAACTCGAGCAGATGAAGCCCTTGTCCTGTAGCTCATCCACCTGCTTCCTCAGCTCCACCAGCTCGCTGTTGTTCACCCGATAGACATGCTGAGAGATGGGCTCCGCTCCTAGAACCAAGTCTATCGAGAACTCTATGTCTCTGTCTGGTGGCAATCCCGGCAACTCCTCTGGGAAAATATCCATATACTCTGCTATCAAGGGGTATGGAATCGCCTGCTCCTCCACCGAGACTCCACAGAAGACTCCGCTACTCTGCTCTGTCTGACGTCTGGAGGACTGGAACTCTGGCTCCCTTGGCACTCTGAAGAGAACTCTACCCCCTCTGTAATCAATACTAGCATGGTGCCTACTCAACCAATCCATGCCTAGTACTATATCGTAGTTCGGCAATGGCATTACGAGCAGGCTCACCTCCAACACACAGCCTCCCAAAACTACTCTCCGACCCTTACAAACATCACTCACGAGGATAATGCCACCCCCGGTCGTGATTTTGTAAGACCTAGGCAATAATTCATCTATGATACTGTGTCTAATCGCAAAAGATACTGATATGAAGCTATGCGAAGCACCGGAATCGAATAATGCAAAAGCTGGACTGGAGTCGAGAAGGATCGAACCTGCAATCAGCTCTACGATGGCCTCCGCATCCTCTGCTGCTATGGCGAATCCTCGCCCCTGCTAGCCTCTCCTGGCCTGCTGCTGGTGCTGGACGAACCTCTACTGCTGCGTCTGCAGGGCTGGTCCCCTCTGCTGGCCTGCTGGAGCCCTGGCTCCTTCTCTCTGGGCTGCTCATCCCCCAGATCTAGCACAATCCCTCTGCTGGTGATCTGCTGCTCCACAAAGAAGGCACTTCCCGAGCCTCTTCCTGCCTTCGTTCCATCTATGCCCTAGCTTCTTGCAGAAGGTGCAACTGACTGTCTGCTGCCTGGGTGCCTGATGCTGAAACTGCTGCTGGTGAACTGGCCTCTGCTGGATCGGCTGCGGCTGGAACTGCCTCTGCTGCTGATGCTAAAAGTGGGCCTCTTGGCCGGGCCCCTGCTGCTGCTGCTGCCCCCAACTGGGTCTCGCCCCTTCTTGAGCCTAAGCTCAAGATCATCCTCTGCTAGCAAGGCTCCCGTCAAGATCTCCTCGAACGTAGCATCCCGGTTGCCCTTGGTCAAGGACTTGACCTCCTTGACTAGACCCTTCCGGAATCTCCGGGCCTTCGCCGTCTCGCTCAAGCCCTCTACAAACCTGTCGAGCCGGCCAAACTCCCTGGCGTACTCCTCCACTGAAAGGCTCCCCTGGACTAGGCTCTCGAACTGCGACACCAAGGCTCTGAGTGCTGAATCTGGGAAGAACTTCTTCTTGAAAAAGCTCTTGAACTGCTCCCAAGTCTGCCCAGGTACCGCCACCCTGGGGTCTGACTGATACCAGGTGCGAGCAAGATCTCGTATCCGGCTAGCTGCGGCCTCGATCTGAAGATCTGCTGGTATCCTGGCCAAGCGGAAGATCTCCTCTATATGCTCGATCCACTCATCGGCATATAGGATCGCCTCTGTCCCCAGAAAGTCTCTGGGGCTCATCTTCTGAAACTGCTCGATCCCCGGTGTCCTCGGCTGATGGACCACTGGTCGAGCTGCAACCGTCGTAAGGGCCAGCTCCATGCCTCTGTCCTGTCGGGCCTGCTGCCGGTCCATGAACTGCTGGAAGTACACGAACATCTGTGCTGCGTCCACGTGTCCTGTAGGCGGCGGTTGCTGGAAAGGATCCTCTGGAATGACCGGGTCCTGCCTTCGAGCCGGTGGAAGCATACCCCCTGCTGCTACTGCCGAGGTCTCAATACGAGCAGAGGTGGCAGGAGCTGCAGTCCCCTGGCCTCGCTGTACTGGCTGGGAGGTAGCAGTCCCCTCCATAGCATCCCCATGGATGGTACGCTGCGATCTAGTCTCTACCATCCTGAAGATAGACAAACGAGAGTATCAATTTCTGAGAAAGAAGCGAAATAACAAAGGCAGACAATTATAATTCAAAGGATCAGCTGACAAAAAGGATTTAGATGGCAATAAAAGAAATTTTCCTAAAGTGATTGAGTACCTTAAAATTAATGTCCTATATCCTACTGCAGGCTGTAGTGATACTCTAGTTCGAATACCACTACACTTCTAGTCTAGACCTGCATGGGTCACCACTAAAAACGTGTCACAACCCGCACCCTAGTGTAAGGGTACGAGACGTGGGTACGTCCAGCCTACGCCGCAGTATCGGTGGTAGAACGCTGTCATAGGTCAACATACATCTAACAATATATCTCTAAACAGTTTATACTCCCCGAATGGGGGTAACATAGCAGTAAATAAACTCAAACACAACTAAGAAAGAGATAGCACGATATGAAATAGAACTCAAGGAAATAGAGATGATAAAGTAGTCTAAGATAAACCCAGCAAATATCCAGAAATACATGGTCTCAGATACAGAATGAAAGAATATATATAACTCAAAACTCAGAATAAAGTCTAGCTAAACATGTCTCAAGAATACATAAAAAGATAAGCCTAACTAAACTAGTCTAGGCAATGGGGGTGATGTCCTCAGCTAGAGCTGGGTCCTCCTGAGGGTCCAGCTCGCAAGTGTCATCTAAGGCTGTACCGTAGTAAGTATCCAGACAGGCCTCCTCCTCGTCCTCTGTAATATTTTAACCGGTCCAGTCAAGACAGGAGCGAGTACAGTACATCTCAATAGTTCATAGCAGGTTAGAAAATATAATCATGCAGTAAAGTAAGATACAGGTGCTGAAGAATACAGTATGTAAACAGAGAGAGAGAACTGTAATAGAAATATCTACTATAAGTAAGGAACTAACAATGGCTAGTGAGTCAGAGTACAGGATAGCACATGTGAACAGAACAGATTTGTACATGATCTATACTAAGGAGTTTCACATGATCTACACTACTATAGAATTGTTCACATGACTACTAGCACTCTCCCGTTTCCCCAATCAATACACAAGGATCTAAGCAGGTTATGTTATTATACATGATATCACATGGGGGCCCATGAAAGGGTGCACATGATAGTATACATGAGGGCTCTGTGAACATGAGAGTACATGATTCACAAGAGTGTACATGTATGGTGAAAGCACAGGAGTACATGATGAAAGTGAAACACACATGACACAATGTACCCGATGCTCCCGAGGGGGATAACATCGCATGAAGAGATCCATATAGTACCAATCCGTGATAACGTCGTGACAGCACAAGTAAAGTAATTTAATGCAGGAAATAATTCTAAGCAGGATATGAAATGATCAGAGAATGTACTCGCCTGGTATCTGAGTGTCCAATATAAAAGTACTGTCCGAGGTGTGGTGTCTGGCTCCTAATCAGAATAGCACAAGTCACAACAAGTCTAAAATGGTAAAATAAAGTTCTACTATGCACTCTACCTGAGTCTAGGTCAATCTAGGCCCAAGTCAACTCTTGGTCAACTCTGGTCAACCCTAGAAGTCAAACTTGGTCAACTATGGTCAAACTAGGTCTAACAAGTCTAAACTAGGTCAAACTAATCTATACTAGACTATATTAGTCTATACTAGGTCACTCAACCTACACAAGCTAGTACACAACACTACTAGGCTATCTAGACCAACTACACATGTTATATGGCATTTCTACATATTACCTATATATGTACATTACATAGGTTATAGTGCAATTATTAGGAAACTTCACATTATATATATATATATATATATATATATATATATATATATATATATATATATATATATATATATATATATATATATATATATATATGTTGAGCCTATATATATGTATATATATATATATATATATATATATATATATATATATATATATATATATATATACATATATATAGGCTCAACATATATATATATATATATATATATATATATATATATACATATATATATATATATATATATATATATATATATATATATATATATATATATATATACATATATAGGCTCAACATATATACATATAGGTAACATTACATATATTATATATGTATACATACTATATACATAAACATATATATAGGCTCAACATATATACATATAGGTAACATTACATATATTATATATGTATACATACTATATACATAAACTTACCTATATGAAGACTAGGGAATATATATATATATATATATATATATATATATATATATATATATATATATATATATATATATATATATATATATATATATATATATATATATATATATATATATATAGAGAGAGAAAAAAAAATATATATATATATATATAGAGAGAGAGAGAGAGTGTATAAGTGTGTGTGTGTGTGTGTGTGTGTGTGTGTGTGTGTGTGATGTTAGAACATGAATGACATGTGGGTGTGTAGGGTGAATGAGAACAATGTGTGAAACTGAAAACAGTGCACATGATAGCAGTAGTAGAGCCCCCCCCAACCAAATCAGATTTTTACATTGGAGAACCCCTTTCAATCTCAGGTATTGTGAACTCTGTATTAAGTTCATAACACTCTGAAATCAGAGTTCAAACAACTCGTAATATCACATTAAAACCATTCAAACAGTCCCCAAATGAAATTTCCAGATTTTGAACCCAAATCACAACAAATCAAACCCAAAATCAACCTATCATTAGATAACATGTAGGTGTACATATTAGAGGTTAAAAACCATGCAATTTACAACATTAAGCTAACCAAAATGAATGGCAAAATCCACATAAAAAAATTAAAAACATGTATCAGGAAAATTGGGAAATGCCAATTAACCAACAATTTCAAACTAAAATACCAATTTATTGGTTGGTAATGTAAATACTATGTGTGAAGGTGTCTCTGGAAGTGTCAAGTGTACACCACGAGGACACAGCCGTGTCCAAAACAAAATTGCCCAAAACAGTGTACTGAGACACAAACACAGACAGTGCGTCGTGCACAGGTGCACGCGTGTCGTACACTCGACACGACGCGAACTGGTCCACTTGCACGTGTTAGTGGGTACGCCTAGGGTAGACCTAGGTGTGTGTCACTCTGATTCCTGTCAGTACGTGTCGTGTCCAAAAATACAGGGCCGTATCAGTGGCTAGTTACACACTGTGCACAGATCAGTGAGAAATCAGTGCATGACAGATTTCTCTCCAACCCGACCACGAAACCTAGTGAAAATTGAGGAGCGTGTTGACAGAAGGTTCCCCAAGGATTCTCCAAAGTTTTGTGTCAAAACTCGTCGTGTCGTGTCCTGTGGAGACCCCGAGTAGCAGGGGATCCGCCAGGCCGCGCGCTAGCGTGTGCAGCACATATGCACGCGTGTCCAAAACGACATGACACGTGCACGAATCCATCCCAGTAAATCACAATCGTGTAAGCGACATCAAAACACAATTTTCCATTCAAAAATATCTCGAAAATAACACAAACGTTCCTCTGTGGCATTTTCACAAACACATTCATAGGGACACTGATACGTGTCCAAATAGGACACAAAATGGACCCAAAATCTAGGGTTTCCTATTCCTACAGTTAGGTTAGGCCTAGGGCTCCCTAGATATACAATAAAACTAGAATTTCATGGTGAAAATAGGAAGTTACCTATACTTGAACTTTCAAGAAAAACCCCTTTTTCAATAGCTCTTCTCCTTGATGTCCCAAACCAAACAAATCACCACAAACTGAACTGAAACTTCAAAATCAGCAAGAATAGGTATATTAAAACCTAATGGAAGAGATTTGAATGAAAAGGGAAATAGAATGGGAATCTAGGGATTAAAAGAAGCAGGAACAAACCTTTCCTTAAACTTTGAGCTTTCCTAAGAAAGAGGCAACCCTAAAAATTAGGAGGGTATTTATAGGGTGATGTTCCTAATGTAGATAGGGCTGGTGGTCGGCCACTTAGTCTAGGGCTTAGGGTTTTGCTATTTTGGGCTTTGGGCCAACTACAAGGCTATGAGTTAAAATGATTTAATAAAGGTTCTAAATCATAAGCCATGACTTATGACTTTCTAATTCCTATTGCTAATTAGAGTCTAATGATCAAACCAAGGATTAGCTTAGGTTAGACTAGAGTCATATAACCTAACCAAGCCCATACTAACTAGGGTTAGCTCCTATGTTGGTCTACAAGGGTGAAAACTAGTCAAAGTCAACTTAGTCTAAACAATTCCAAAATAATCCCTAAAAATTCCCATAAATTCAAATAAATTCTAATAAATTTAAATTATCCCAAAAATGTCAAAAATACTCTCACACTAGAAATATGGTAGTGATAAATGCAGCTCGCAACTCCACCTTCTCCTGCGTGGACTGAGATAGCCTCTCCACCGCAGACTCAGCTTCGGCCACCTCGCGTTCCCAGACAGCCACGGTGGCCTGATAAGATGAATCAGTTTCAGCGATCAACTTCTTATTTTTCCGCTTTTATCAAAGTAGAGAGATTATTTTGCTGGATACTCTGAAACTCGGAAAGCAGCTGGTCGAGCTCGGCCACCGATGCCTTCAGAATCTCGGCCATATGGTCATGGCCTTGGTGGGAACGTATCAGACCAATGTCAGCGAGCGCCATGGTTTTTGCTATTGCGAAACTTCCGTTGGCATTCATCACTGTCGAAATGCCCCTCTGCAGCATCTTGTACACCGCCTCAATGATAAACTTCATGTACTCATCTGCATCCGCTAGCACTTGTGTCGTCATAGCAGAAGTTGGAGGAGCTGCTCTAGACGACGGACCGGAGGAAGACCCACCGACTTCAATCTGCGAGGTTGGAACCTCGGCATCAATGGACTCTCCCTCAACAGGGGCTTGAACTTCGCCACTGGCCCGAGGAGCCAAAAGAACGGAAAGAGCCGAGAGGGGCGTCGATATCGTACCCCAAGTAGAAGGAGCAACAGGGGATTCCAGCAAACCCTTATCGTTCTCAAGCTCGGAGGGACCACCGACGTCATGGGCTACCTTCTCCGTCTCCAACACACTATCAGCAGGCCGTACGGGACCCTCCCCCTCTGGCAAAATAGCGAGATCAGTACTTGTTTCCTGACTCGGCTCCCCTGGAGTCAGGCTCGGCGGATGAGTTTCATTTTTATCATTGAATCCCTTCGCGGGGATAGAATCTGTTGCTACCTCCCGATCGGCAGCCACCTCAGCCTCTACTGCTGAGTCTAGGGTAGGGCTCGATAACGCTGCAGCCGACCTCCCCTCATCATAATAAGGAGGGGAATCAGCCCTCTCCTCTGTTTCAATCATGTCTGTTGCTCCTGCAACAGGCTCACTCATCTCTGGAGGAACATCATCTGAAGAGGACGAACTCCACTCCACTTTCTCATCTGGAAGCCCCGTATCTGCTGGGTCCTCAATGCCAAAGGCCCCCACGGTGGCTTGAACCCTCCCGGGAACTGCTGCATCCTCAGCTTCCCTTCTAACATAATCTGGATATACTAAAATCTCTGCAGGAACGACATTCTCAGGATTCTCCTTCGCGAAAGACATTACAATCGGAGGAATGTGCTCATCAGACGAGCTCGCCACCTCCTTCGATTTACTGACACCCGATTTTAAAACCCGGGTTTTCTTCTTCAACGATTCCTACAAAAAGAAAAGCATATGTCACAAAAATGACAGAATGAGCCAGACTATGGGGGACATCTTTACCTCAGCAGAAACTGATTCCATTGGCGTTACAGGCGGCACTCCCGTAGCCTTAGGAGTCATCATTTTTTTGCCTTTTTGATGCATACGAACCGACTTCTGCGTCATCCTGCCTCTTCCCAGCTGGAGGATCTTCCCGAGTGCCTTCCGTTGATGCTGCAGCAGCAGCCCGATACCCCGCCAACTCTGGTGGATGATATGACCGGGCCGCCGCCAACATGTTCTTCGTAGCCTCTAGCTGAGTTCCAACGATGAAACTAGTTTCCCTGTCATATTCAGGAGGTACAGTATTCATGGCGCAATACAGCTTAACAGCCGAATACAGGATCTGTGGTCGAGGGTTATGAACTGGTGTATTGAAATGAACCCCAGTGCACCCGGCATTGAAATATTGCCAACCCCGGGCTCCATCCAGTAAACTTTCAGCAGTTGTTACTGGGGTTCCGTAACATTAGCTGGATGTAACCAAACTGGCGAGCAAACCAGCTCGACAAATATGGCTCCAGATAACACTTATTCTGGTTGCGGTAGACCAAGTGGGACTGTCGAATACTCTGCAACCAACGAAACCCCCATTTCGGCAGAGTAATCACATCCTCACCAGAGTCTTCCAAATCTTGGTCAGCCTCGAAATCTTTGAAGATGGGACTGACCTTGACGATCTCCCACCCCTGAAGATAAGACAAGACTCTCCTACAGACGGGGACGCCGGTGTGCAGCCACTTCCTCTTATAGAAACGGCAGATAAAGACGTCACCTTCAACGTAATCGTCTTCAGGACCTGGACTCATCACGTTCGGGTGATGCAGAATCAACCATCCCATCAGATAATAGAATGGTAGCTCACGTTCGGGAGATATAAAATCAACCATCCCATAAGCCAAATATCAACCAGCTTTCCATCTGTATAGTCCACAGTCTTGTGAATTAATGATAAAGATGGGATATGTTCTACAAAAGGCATCCGGCTTGAATCATGGAAAAGGATCTCTTGTACCTCTTTCTCTATGCCTTTCACATAACCAATCTCGGGTTGGTTTGGGTTACTGGACGAACTCTTCATCTTGTCAAAAGAAATCTTCCAGAAGCAAGACCCAGGCAAAAGTTGTAATATGGTGACTTTTGAACCTGTATCCGAGGAAGAGGCTTTAACTGGTACCAGGTCTGGAAGAATTTACCTGAGAGACTATTCAGAAGGCCAGGAGAACCCTGTTCTAGCTATAGAGGCTCCTCCAACATCATCTTCTCCTGCTGTCAATGTTCTACTAGTTTTATCACCTCCAGTGGAACCAACTTCTCCCAAACCAACGACAGCTGATAAAGAAAAGCAGCATGTCCGCTTTGACAAAGTATTAAAGAAGACTCCAGTTCTAGGACTCGAGAAGCCATATAACTTTATTATACTGGCTCAACTGGCTAATGCACCGGCAAGGTTATCAGTTTTTAAACTACTGTATCTCTCAAAAGAAACTCAAGAGACATTGAGTGAAGCCTTGATACAAGCTGATACTTGTCTAGCACTCCTCAAGAAGCCAGAAGAGGAGCCTGTAACTTGCTTTTATTGTCATAGTATGATGGAGCTGATGCCCAATATCACCTTTACACAAGATGATATGTTGCTGGAAGATAATCGTCATGACCGACCCCTCTACTTCACAGGATATATCGATACTATGAAGGTTGATCGCATCTTGATCGACCCTAGGTCCGTGCTCAGCATCATGCCAAAGACTTTACTAGATGTCTTAAAGATTCTTGTACATAATATTTCAACAACCATCACGACAATGCTGGGATTTAATTCTGGAAGAAGTGAACCTTTGGGAAAGATCCACCTGAAAGTTCAAATAGGCAATTTTCGTACAAAGGTTACTTTCTATGTGATCGACAATCATAGTTCTTATAATGCCTTGCTGGAAAGACCCTTCTACATGAGCATAACATTGTACCATCCACTCTACACCAATGCTTCAAATATGTAGACTTCAATGGAGAGGTCCAAAAGGAAGTAGCTGACCTAAATACTTTCAGGGGCATTAAAGCATATTGTACTGATTCTCGGATGTATAAGGAAGAATTTATGAAGTTTGTATTAGCGATGGATAGTGAGGAAGATCAGAAAGATACTTCAAAAGATGTTCTTATAATCCCGTCAAAGGACGTACTACTCGTCCCTCTTCTTCTTAGGCGTTGGCTATCCATCTTTCCTCTCATAACAAATAGCTTTCTGCTGTAGAAAGGGAACAAAAAGAGCTCACCTCTTCTTAGTCTCTTGTTATCGACCTTCGTCTTAATAAACCTTCTCCTTCTCCTCCTCTGGTTATCAACCTTCCTGAGCCTTCTGTTAAGGCCAAAAGTCCTTCCTCTCCTCCTCTGGTTATCAACCTTACTAAGCCTTCTGTTAAGGCTAAGAATCCTGTTGTAAATGATGATGTACAAATAAATAAAGTAGCATCTCCTTTACAGTATACTAATGTTTTTTATTATACTCGATGTTATTTAGAAATGCTAGATAAATTTGAACCACTTACCATAGGAGCAGTTCAACCTCTCCAAGACGAAGTATTGCTCGAACCAATGTAGGACTCCTTTTTCTTAGTTCCTTCCAGGAAGAAAGATGAACTTCATATACTTTTTAGTAAAGAAACAGAACAGAAGATCACGGCCAATAGTGAAGAAGAAAATCACGATAATAGAAGATTTTAACTACGTCGTTATAGTCAACAATTTAAAGATATCATTCAAAAGATGGGCTATAATTTTAAAGCTGGTCTCAATGGTGGTAAGGGAAGGCGAACTCCTATTCGTATCCCTGCTCCAAAAGGAAAGTCACAATAATATTACAACAAAACAAAGCGGGGATTGGGTTATACTTCGCCAATTCTGACTCGAGAATCCTCTGAATCTGATGAAGAAGAATGATCTAACTCTTCTGATTCTGTCTCATGGGATTCAGATACCAGTTTAGGACATGTCCATCGAGTGACTCTATATTCCAATATGGTAACTGTCGAGTTCTCGAAAGACGACAAAGACTTTGCCGAAGCCTCTGAATCTAATTCTTGGGCACAAAGGATGGATACTCAATGGGAGCTTCGCTTCGAGCAATGTGAGCCACCTACCGAAGATCAGTTGATTCAAGTCGATGTTAGAGATGAAACTTCCCCAAAACTAATATTTGTTAGCAAAAGCCTCCCTGAAGCGAATAAACAAGAGCTGATGCAGCTCATTAGGGAATACATTGATGTATTGGCTTGGAGCTATGAAGACATGACGGGATTAGATCCCCAGATTGCTACCCATATACTCAACATTCTGTCGAATGCAAGGCCAGTTAAGCAACAACAGCATCAATTTCGACCTGACATGATGGACTCCATAGAAGCCAAAGTCAAGAAGCTCATCGCCTGTGGATTCGTCAGAGAAGAACAACATATGGGCTGGGTGGCTAATGTTGTCCCAGTTTTGAAAAAAATAGAAAAGGTCCGAGTCTGCATCGACTTCAGATACCTTAATAAAGCTTGTCCCAAGGACGAATTTCCTCTTCCAATCACTGATGTCATGATCGACAATACTTACGGATTTGAACGAATATCTTTTATGGATAGATTTTTAGGATATAATCAAATCAAGATGTATCCAGAAGATGAGAAACATACAATTTTTTATACTTCTCTTGGAGTTTATTGCTACACTGTCATAACGTTTGGTCTCAAAATTGTTGGTACAACTTATCAGCGGGCTATGAGTACTTTCTTTCGTGATCATTTGCGAAAGACGGTTGAATGCTATGTAGACGATATTGCTGCCAAAAGTCGTCTAAAGGAAGACCACATTCAAGATTTTAGAACTATATTCGATCTAATGTGCCAGCATCAACTCAAGATGAATTCCACCAAGTCATTTCTGGGAGTCTCTAGTAGCAAATTTCTTGGATTCGTTATTACCTCTAAAGGTATACACGTTGATCATGAGAAAATCAAAGCTATTCAAGAGATGCGTCCTCCACGCAACCAAAAAGAGCTACAAGGATTCCAGGGACGGCTTGCGTATATGAGAAGATTCATCTCAAACCTCTCTGGACGCTATAGACCGTTCACTCAACTCATGAAAAAAGGTATCTTTTATTTGGACTGAAAAATGTCAGCAATCATTTGAAGACATAAAATGGTACTTGATGAACCCTTCAGTTCTAGTGCCTCCAGTCTCAGGAATACCCTTCCTGATGTATGTTCGAGCAATGGACCGTTCATTAGGTGCTTTATTAGCTCAGAAAAATAAAGAAGGTCATGAACATGCTATGTCACCACCACTTTTCTAAAATAAGGGTAATTTTGAACTTTTGTAAAAATTTATCATTTAATATTAATAATAATAATTTATGGTGAATTTTAATTAATTTAAAACTATTTGAATTAGTGCATTATGGTTTTGATATTTTGCTAGTGTAACCTTAGAACTGTTTAGCCTAGAGACTAACCATAACCATGGAGGCCTAACCCATGTGATTAGATTAACTAATTACCACTTTTTAGGCTAAGAGTATTTTGGTCATTTTGTGACTTTTGAATTATTTAGGATTTTGATTTATTGGTGAATTTTAGATTATTTTAATAATATTTAAATTGATGTATTATGATTTTGGTCATTTTTTTATATTTTTATATTTTGGAATTTTTATATTTTAATATTGATTTTATGGGATTTGTTAAGTCGTGTTCGATTTTTATCTCGTTACGACTTATGTTAGTGATCCGGGTAGCTTAGACTCTAGACGGGACCCCAAGATTAGTTAGTCATGGCTCACAAACTCCAACTAATTAAGTTAATAAGTTTAGACTAATCCTACTTGTTAGATTGGTTAAGTTAGAGGCTTAAACTTAACCATTTTGATCCCAAACTTGAACCTAACTTAAAATTAACCAAAGGGGATTAGTAGGGGCCTTATCGGGCTTTCCTCCAAGGCCCAAATAGCGTTTAATGGCAGCGACATATAAGAGAGTTGCCCTTCCTTTCATTTCATTCCATCTTGTCTCTTTTCCTTCACAAAGTGTTCTTTCCCAAATTAGAGAGCTTCCCTCTTCGATTTGATCTCCAAATCCTTACATCCCTTCATCAAAACTTCCATCCAACCTTCTCATACTATTAAGGGAGGGTGCTAGCAAATATTTGGTGCAAAGTGTAAGGAGGAGTGTCCATTTTGGAAGGATCTTCGTATCAGAGCCGTATCTTTGGGAGTATCGTTGGGATTCCACTCCCAACAGGTAAAACCAACCCAATAAATTATTTTTCTATGCATATTAGTTAGTTTTGAAATTGTAGGATCCACCCCCACGTATGTACCCCTTTAGATTCAAGTTTGAGGCCATTTGGAGCTCTCTAGAGCAAGTTAGAATTCTGTCTTATGTCCTACTTATTAGATCTCAAATTAGGACACCTCATGTATTTGGTTTAATGTCTAATAGGTTTGAATTGTGTTTTAATTTCAGTTTTAGACATGTTAGAGGATGAATTTTTATTAGTTAGGTTGGTTAGAATGAGTTTTATTTGGATATCCACGGTTAGATCTAAGTGGTTTAGTCTACATGTCATATTTTTAGCCTCAACTTGTCATATTAGTGTCTCTTTATATAATGGACTGTTATATATATATATATAATAGGTATGTTAGATATATTTCATATATTTAGATGTGTGTGGATATGTTGTTAGTGGTGTGCTTTTGTTAGAGGAGATGGGAGTGTGGTTTGATGTGTGTCTTGAGTGGTGTGGAGAGTGAGATGTGTTTCTTTTGTCCAAACAACCCAAATTCGTCATAATATTTATCCACATTTTTAGTAGCCATAGCAACTTAGAAATGTCATAACTTTTAGCTTAGAACTCCGATTAATCTCCTTTTTTTTAAAAGAACCATATCGAAGTTAGCTTTCCAAATATATATATATATATTAATAGGTCAAATGCATTCTAGAACTTTCTGTAGAACTGTTTGAGTGTCAACTGTACAAAAGACGAATGCATTTCTGTGTTTTCGCGATTCCGGGAGCTTCCGAACACGCAAATGCGATCCGTTTGAAGTTTCAGAAAGCTAATATGAAGGGCTACGACATACTTTAATCTTAGAACTTAGTGAAGGCCCAGTTGGTACAGTATTATTTTTAAGTAGAAGAATGACTATACGACATAGCCATTTTGTGTAACCTATGAGCCTATGTAGTATGGATATTAAGTGAATGTTGGTATCATAGGTTGTCGAGTATATATATATATATATATATATATATATATATATATATATATATATATATATATATTTTATATATATATATATATATATATATATATATATATATATATATATATGTTATTGTTAGGTAATATTTGTTAATATGAGTGTTAGTTAGATAGTAGAGGTTAGTTTTTGTTAGATATTTGATATGTTGTTAGATAGTTCGATGTTAGATATCTAGTATTTTAGATATTGATATGTTAGTAGGTTATGTTAGTTCTAGATATTGGTATGTTAAAAAGTTAGTCTCAATAGGTTATATGTTAGATATTAGTTAAGATGTTATGTTAGTACATGTCACGACCTGCACCCTAGAGTAAGGGCAGGGAACGTGGGTACGTCCAGCCTACGCCGCAGTGTCGGTGGTAGAACGATGTCCTAGGTCAATCATCTAACAATATATAGGTATCTATACAGTATATACACTCCGAGTGGAGGTGACATAGCAAATACAGTCTCAATCACATCTAAGCTAGAATACGATAAAAGATAGATAGATAAAACAGAAATGAAATCCACAGAGATACAATCCAGATAAAGTCTAAGTGTCTAAGATAAATACATCTCCAGATAACATCTCAATATCTCAATACAGTAATCCAGAAATAGTACAATGAAAGACATCCTAGTCTAAGGGAGTGTCATCCACTGCTAATGGGTCCTACTGATGGTCCAGGTCACAACAGTCCTCTAGGGTCGTACCGTAATAGGTAGGACAGAACGCCTCAGCCTCGTCCTCTGTAATATTTTCAACAGGTCCAGTCAGGACAAGAGCGAGTACAATACATCTCAATAAATCATAACGGGTTAGAAAATATAAACATACTAGAGAGTAAAATACAGAAAACTGAAGAACAACATGATGTAAAAAGGAAGACTGTAAGTAAATAGATACAATATATATGAGAACTAACAGTGCTAGTGATTCAGAGTATAAGACGGATATGTAAACGACACGATGTTGTACACGAGTAATCTAAAGAGGTTGCACACGAGTAATCTACTGGATTGAATACATAACCACTTCTACTCTCCCGCCCCAATCAATACACAAGGATCTAGCTGAGTTATGTTATTGCACACGAAGTATAGTTGTACACGAAGATCATGTGAGCACAAAATTATACACGATTTCACACGATTGTACACGAAAAGCACGAACACAAGGAATACACGATGTTCATGATAAAGTACACGAACATAAAATACCCGATGTATTCGCTAAGGAGATAACATCGCACGACAAGATCCATATAGTACTGATCCGTATTTCCGACGTGTCAGCATCAAGTAAAGTAATCTAAAGCAGGAAATATACTCCTAAATAAGATATAAAATGATCAGAGAATGTACTCGCCTGGTATCCCGAATAACTGAAAAGAATCTACTGTCCAAGGAGTGGTGTCTGTCTCCTATAGAACATCACAAGTCACTATAAGTCTAAAATAATATAACAGACTGCTACAATGCATCTACATGATGTTTGGGGTCAAACTAGACTAAAGTCAACCCTTGGTCAACTCTAGTCAACTATACTAGTCAAACTAGGTCAACTCGGTCAAGCCAAAGCGAACAAGTCTCACTAAGCCTAACCAGCCTATTTTTAGCATACACACACAATATCTAGGCTATACAAGCCAACTGCACTCCCACACTGGCATTCAAGCCATACACACAGGCTAGGAGCCATAGGCTAAACACATATTCACACATTACATATTAATCTAAATTATATAAATAATCACACTATACATAGGCCACATTGGTAATATATCACATACACACACACACACACACACACACACACACACACACACACACACACACATATATATATATATATATATATACATAGAGTGATAGGGTAATGGCATGTGTGTTTGTGTCAAGGTGTACATGTGTGTGTGTGTGACCATATGAAAAACAGTGTGTGTATCAGATGGCATGTGTGTATGATTCACAAAAATTGAAGAGTGTCTAAAGAGTGTATCATGCATAGCTAAGTGTGAGGGTGTAGTGTAATAGGGAACAGTTTAGTGCTAGTGTCAAAGTGGTTCAAGGTGTTAACAGTTAATAGGGTGTGTAGTGTAGTGTCACATAGGAATTAGTGTGTAGATACTGTGAGGGTGTGTGTGTGGAACCTGGAAAAATAGTGAACAAACTCAGGATTCTTTGTTAGAAGTTCTTAGTAAATGGTTCTCAAGAACGTGAGAACAAAACGACAGTTCATGAATCATTTCCAACCCAATTCGAGAACCCCCCTGTGTTAATATCAACCCAAGTCAACTACCAATCCTTATCAGTAAACTAAAACAATGCAATGGGTTAAACATGGCAATCTTAACATCAATTTCAGATTAAAACTAGAATTAAATTCAGTATCTCTAATCAGTGAAAATCCAGAAAGTATCAGTCTATACACTAATCAGCCCATCCCTTAATCAAAATCCCATTTACCTAGATGTCATCAACTAACATGAACGCAACTAACAGTGAACTAAAAAAATGCATAAGAATTTAACATGGCAAATAAACTTTCAAAATCAGTATTAGAAAAGGAATAAAAGTTCGGAAATTAAATTCCCAGGACTGTGTATTCAGTCTACTCATTAAGCATGCCATTCCACATTCGAAAATCCAAACAATGACCAATCGAAACCTAAACTCACATGTAACCACCCTAGCAGTAGTTAATACACATATAGATGAATTTAAACATGTAAATTAATATCAAGAAATCAGTTTAAATCAGGAAATTAGAATCTCAGAATTTCAAACTGAACTCGTGTATCAGTGTTTTAGGGGAAAATAGAATTGACAGTTAATTACATGCTAAATACACGAATTAGTGGTTGGTATTTCATTACAAACATGTGCACGTGTCGTGACACTTGTTCGTGTCCAACAAAGTGGACACGAGCATGTCCAATTCACACAAACCCTCACAGACACACACACGTGCACTAGACAGTACACAACATCGTGCACGCGTGCACGCGTGTCCCGCGCACGACACAGGCCACATGGTGACACGTGGCTTTGCATACACGTGCGCCAGGAGTAGGACTACCCCTAGGACAGCCTGCACCATGTCCTAGACACGTGTCGTGTCTGTTCTAAATGCGTATCAGCGGCGTTCCTGCGCGCGCAACGGCAGGCCGCGCGACCAGTACGGGGAGGATTTCTTCTCGCACACACAACCAAATAATCCTATCTTTTGGGAGGATGGTGACAGTCGATGCCCCATCACCCTCACCAAAATTAGCGTGTCCATGTGTCATGTGTCGGGAGATATTGACCCCGTGATGCAGGACACAGTGTACAGTACGTGGATAGCGTGTTCGTGTCCCCGTGTGGACACGACACGAAGCTAAAACTAGGAAGAAATAATAGAAATCCATAAGAAAACCCTAGATCTAGGATTCTATTCAAATACATTTACAAAAACAGCAAATAGAAATGGTTCGGGCATTTCGTCGAACACTTAGCCTACACTAGTGATACGTGTCCGATACAGACACGAAACCTAATACAAATGACACAAAATTTCTACTGTATCTAGGGGACACCTATACCTCAGCTATCATGCACTAAAATCAGGAATAAAACATAATTTGATGGTTTTACCTATGAGTGTCAATCCTCCAAGAAAGCCCCAAATGGAAAGATTCCAAATAGCAACTCCCAAGCTCCAAATGACACAAAAACTGAGATGAACCTCCAGAAATAGTAAACACACAGAAATTAGATCCTAATGCATAAGAATAGGGTTAAAAAGGAATTAAAATGAATTTATTAGGATTTTTGGAAGGGAAAAAAATACTTTTTCTTTAAAATCTAGGTCAAGCACTAAAAGAGGCAAGAACAACCAACATGACATTAAATAGGGGGGTGCTCCTAGTGTGGCCGGCTATGGGTTGCCTAATTAGGGTTAGGGTTTCATAATTTGGCCCATGGGCTTAAGTCATAATCATTTAAGTCATGAAGTCATAAGTCATTTTATTAAACCACAAGTCATGAAATGGTTTCACTAAACTTAATCCTCCTATTCCAAAACTAGTCTCTAATGACTAAAATGGGTTAACTTAAGTTAGACTAGGGTTACCATAGTTAGGGTTAGGTACTAGGCTATTCTACAAGTCTCAATAAGTTAAAGTCAAAGTATCAACCACCAATTCACTAAATTAATAAAAATTCAAAAATTCACCAAATGACCAAAATACCCTAAAGCTAGAAATGTGGTAGTGACAAATCTACCCTCCTTAAAATAATTTTATCCTCGAAATTAAAAGGCAAAACTTAACTGATGAGAAGGATTGATAATCATACCTCACGGTGCAAACAAATATGGGTATCGTTCGCGCATCTCATCCTCCCGCTCCCAGGTAGACTCTCCTGGAGAATGATGCCTCCATGCGACGCAAACCAAGGGTATCATCTGGTTTCTCAGCACTTTCTTTCGGCGATCCAAAATCTCCACTGGCTGCTCTGGATAACTGAGAGTATGTCCCACCTCAAATCTCCGAATGATCAAGCACATGGCTAGGGTCAGCTACGTACCGTCTCAACTGTGGTAGGTGGAATACGTTGTGGACACCCCATAGTGTAGGTAGCAAGTCTAGCCTGTAAGCCACATCACCGATCCTTTCGCTGATCATAAAAGGTCCGATGAAGCGCGGGGTAAGCTTCCTACCCCCACCAAAACGTATGATACCACGAATCGGTGATATTCGAACCTAATCACAAACAAGGTCTCTAATTACTAAATAATCAAACATGATCAAACAAACACAACAACAACCTGCTTCTAATCCTATCTCCTGTCAAACTAAGTCAAACATAGTCAATGGTCAACTACTGATCAACAACTAGTCAATTTGTCAACATCCAAGTACTTGGTCACCAACTGGTCAACTTCTTAGGGTTTTACCTATGTTAGCTATCTAGGTGTTGGCGACTAGAAATTAGCAAAAAGAAAAACTCTATAATAGACTAACTCTTAACTTCCCAAATCCTATCAAGTCATCCATAACTAAATACCTATATTCTAAGCACACAATCCCAAATACCACATATACATAAGCTCAAGAACAACAACCCTATACATATATCCTAGGTATATCATCTATATATACATATAACTGATCATCAATGGGTTAAAGTAGACTAAACTCATAAGGAACTGAACAGTGCTTAGAAATTAGGCTAAGGATGTATGGTCTGAAACATCAATGTAGGCAAAAGGGAATGATGCTAAGGAGACCGAATTTATAAGCAAAAGGACAGAACATTAGGGTCTACTTGTAAAGTTAAAGTGAAAGGAAACCTACATGGTGACTGAAACATGCCTTTAGATCAAACCTGGGCCTCTCCTCTCTGTCTGGACTGAACACCTACTAACTACATGCAGGATAGTGGTCTAAAAGAAGTAAACCAACTGGTGTGTAGGGAATGCAATAGGCACTATACGACAAATGAGTGCAGGCTACATGCCAAACAAAAATACATTCATATATACAAGCTATATATATTTACCTCTCATCACCTCAAACTCTACTCAAAGTCTAACAACACACACTCCCTACCACATGCCTATCACTCCAATAAAGGGTTCAGATACTGTAGGGTGTATTGGGACAGAACAATGGTGTAGCATGGCTGCTTATGAAGATACAGAACAATCACATGTAGGACAATGATATGTAGGACACATACATAAGGAAAATTGAACTAATGCTCAGGTAGAGGCTCTTAGAAGACTGAACCATCAATGAAAGGGAAATGTTTGGACATGTATCTGGACAGATGGGCTAAATAGGTATCATCTATATCTAAGAATGTAAGAGGGACAGAACAAATGATCAAGGGAGAACTCTTATTAACAACCCACATTATATCACCTATGTATACAACTGTCCTAAATGGACTGAACAACCATGCCCAAAAGGTTCTGTAGGGCAGGTACTGCAGGTTATAATGAAGGGTATTACAAGGCTATCAAGTAAGATAAAATGCTAGAGGTACGGTATGCCACAATGTACAGAAAGTAAGGATGAGTATAGACCTCTAATATGCATGATACTAACCTTCCAGATACGTAGAATATGTTAAGTGTTTGATGGTTATATTGGTGAGTCAGTAATTGGGGTCTGAACAATGGTCCATTAAAATCTATGATGCAACATGGTAGGTAATAAAATATTGAGTGCAGAGAACAACTTGTACAAGTCTGAACCAATGGAACAGGGTATCTAGTGAAGAGTCTGCACACTGCCTATAAAGGTTGATCAAACATGACTGAACTCAACACAAAGAGAACTTAACTAAAATAGAAAAGTGGACCAAATATAGGCTAAACAACATGTCTATAACCCTATACAACTATGACCTATAGATACCAACCAAACCCATATCCCATATGCCAATATCACCTGTAACCTATCTATATATATAGACCTCTCATTCTTAGGTGAAACTACAACTATACTCAAGGACAGGCTCTGGTCATGGGTGCCCTACTGGAAAGGGTAAGGGAAAATAATAAATCATCAAGGCTGTAAGGCATACTAACATCTTATATGAAAACTGGTAGATATTATAAATAATAGGAGAATCATCTACAATGGTTTATTATTCTAATACCAAAGCTAACTATCATTCCTAGGGTACAGACACTCTACAAATCATCATATCATTACATTATGAAAGAACTACATATGAACAAGCTCTAAAAAAACTGAAATATCCTTACTCTTAAGTTATTTGATGATGGAATATAATTTTATAACAACAGTAGGGTATGATAGAGATGATATTTTTCAAAACCTTCTCAAGATACCATCTGATAATCATATACGTCTGTCCAAAATCATGTCACTCAGAGTCCTCGCCATGCCAGTAAGCAAGGTTGCAATAAATGATAGATTCCATAACTGGGGCATGAACCTCTATAATCATGTCGTCTGGAATTCTTGCTATGCCGACTAGTATAGCTGCGAGAAATTCCAAATCTCATAACCAAGATATGTACATCCGAAGTCAGGTCTCTATATTCCCACCACGCCAGCTAATATGGCTACGATAAACTACAGGTTCCATAATCAAGTAGACGTTTTACCATCCATGTTATTCCCGTCAACATATGTTATTAGAAAATATCGTAACTCAGGCCATAAAATTCATCTCGATAGGAAAATCAAAATCAACAACGATCCATCAAAATCAAATTCAATTATCGAGGAGTGAGAGCGAACAAAACAAGGAAAATGATTTCAAATTGAAGTTTAAATAAGATTCTCAAGGGTCGTCCCAGAAATCTCTCAAAGAATCCTAATTGTGATTGAGTACCTTCAAAAATATATCCTAATCCTACTGCAGGCTGTAGTGATACTCTAGTTCGAATACCACTACATAAACTCGACCTGTATGGGCCACCACAAAAAACGTGTCACGACCCGCACCCTAGAGTAAGGGCACGGGACGTGGGTACGTCCAGCCTACGCCGCTGTGTCGGCGGTAGAACGCTATCCTAGGTCAATCATCTAACAATATATAGGTACCTGTACAGTATATACACTCCGAGTGGAGGTGACATAGCAAATACAGTCTCAATCACATCTAAGGTAGAATACGATAAAAGATAGATAGATTGATAAAACAGAAATGAAATCCACAGAGATACAATCCAGATAAAGTCTAAGTGTCTAAGATAAATACATCTCCAGATAACATCTCAATATCTCAATACAGTAATCCAAAAATAGTACAATGAAAGACATCATATTCTATGGGAGTGTTATCCACTGCTAATGGGTCCTGCTGCTGGTCCAGGTCACAACCGTCCTCTAGGGTCGTACCGTAATAGGTATGACAGAACGCCTCAGCCTCGTCCTCTGTAATATTTTCAACAGGTAGTCAGAACAGGACGAGTACAGTACATCTCAATAAATCATAACGGGTTAGAAAATATAAACATGCTAGAGAGTAAGATACAGAAAACTGAAGAACAACATGATGTAAAAAGGAAGACTTTAAGTAAATAGATACAATATATATGAGAACTAACAGTGCTAGTGATTCAGAGTACAAGACGGTTATGTAAACGGTACGATGTTGTACACGAGTAATCTAAAGAGGTTGCACACGAGTAATCTACTGGATTGAATACATAACCACTTCTACTCTTTCACCCCAATCAATACACAAGGATCTAGCCAAGTTATGTTATTGCACACGAAGTATAGTTGTACACGAAGATCATATGAGCACATAAGTATACACGATTTCACACGATTGTACACGAAAAGCACGAACACAAGGAGTACACGATGTTCATGATAAAGTACACGAACATAAAATACCCGATGTATCCGCTAAGGCGATAATATTGCACGACAAGATCCATATAGTACTGATCCGTATTTCTGACGTGTCAGCATCAAGTAAAGTAATCTAAAGCAGGAAATATACTCCTAAACAAGATATGAAATGATCAGAGAATGTACTCGCCTGGTATCCCAAATAACTGAAGAGAATCTACTGTCCGAGGAGTGGTGTCTGTCTCCTATAGAACATTACAAGTCACTATAACTCTAAAATAATATAACAGACTGCTATAATGCATCAACATGATGTTTGGGGTTAAACGAGACTAAAATCAACCCTTGGTCATGTAACACCCAGTTTTCCAGATGAGGATATTTTAGAAATTTTGTAATTATAATTATTATTTATTGATATTTATTTCATATTATGATTTTTGGTGATTTTTAATAATTTCTAAACTATTTAAAAACTGCCTTAAGCCATGAGTTGTGATTTTGACGTGCTGCTAGTGAAACCCTAGTGACTGCTTGACCTAGAGCCTAACCATATAATTAGGATGATTTATTATCATTTTTAGCTTAGGGATAATTTGGTCATTCTGACTTATTTGAATTATTTGATGATTTATTGAATTGGTGAATTCTAGGTTGACTTGACTTGTTGAGACCTAGTGAGCTAGCCTAGAAGCTAACCCTAGCCATGGTGACCCTAGTCTAGCTTAGGTTAACCTACTTTTAGTCATTAGAAACTAATTTTAGAATGAGGGGATTTGGTTTAGTGAATTTAAGTCATGGCTTATGATTTCATGAAATGACTTATGGCTTAATGATTTATTTGATCATGGCTTGGCCCATGGCCCATAACTAGAAGCCCTAACCCTAACCAAATCCTAAATGACCAGCCATAGGGATCCCCACCCTATATAAATACTTATTCTCTAGGACTTGCCTCTTTCTTTCATTCATTTCAACATTGGAAAAGAAAGATATTTGTCCCCTTCCAAAAATCCCCATAAATCCATTTTAAGTCCTTTTTAATCCTAGTTTCTTGCATTAGAACCTAATACTCTCCTATTTTTTGATTTTGGGGTTTAATCCTAGCTTTGGGTCAATTTGGAGCTTTTGGCATCAAGAGGAGGAATCCCCCATTTGAAGCTTTTCCAAGCTTTTTGCACATATAGGTAAAACCCTTTTAATTGATTTAAATTTTGCTTTTCTTTGCATGTAGGGCTAGATCTAGGAGTCCCCTAGGTTTCCCTGAAATTTGGGTGGATTTTGTGTCCGTTTGGTGCCCGTATCGGACACGTGTCGTATTGTTTTGTAGGTGTTTGATTAAATGCCTCTAAGGATTTTATTTTCAATTTTTGTAAAACTAATTATATGAATTTGTTGCTCTATATGTGTATACTAATTTTTGTGAAGACTGATTGGATTTTTGTGTCTTTTTCGTGTCCAAAAGGGACACGGACACGTGCATGAGACCCCCGTGCTGTGCCCTGCTGCCCGACACTTCTGCAGGACACGACACGACTTTGTAAGACACGATTTTTGGCACGAAGGTCGGGGCAACCTCTGCCACCATCCTCCCAAAAGATAGGCTCGAGTGGAGCAGTGTGCGAGGAGTTCTCCTCATCGCACTGGCCGCACTGGCCGCGCGTGCGCGCTGTGCACGCGAGCAACCTTCACTGATACGCACTTGTAACTTCGCCACGGCGACACGAAGACACGGTGCAGGGTGTTAGACACCTAGCCCTACTATGGGCGAACCCACGTGCACGAGCACGAGGCACGGTTCGTCTTTTGTCGAGAGCACGAGGGCTCGACACGGCTGCACGTGGCCCATGTTGCACTGTTTCCTGACACAATTACTTCGTTAGTTTTGACACGATTGTGTCCACTTCGTGGACACATATAGGCTTGTGGGGACACGTACACATATGTTTGATATTTACCAACCTATTAATTGTGATTTAACTGTTAATTTCTAATTCAAAATAGGGATATCCTAATTTTCTGATACTGTACAGTAATTTCCTATTTCTGGGTTTTTTTGAATGGTTTTAAATACAGTTTAAATGTTAATTTACATGGTTTTATATGTTGTTTATACTGGGGATTACATGTTGGATGATTAGGGTTTTCCATGTGGAAGTTTGGTTGGAAATTGTTTGTGTTCGAGTATGCATTTGACTCTCATAACTATTTCCTGAACAACCTATTAGTATATATTGATTTCTGAACTTAAGACAATTGAGATACATGATAGGTTTGTTAACATTTGTCTTAAACTGAACTGTTATGGACTGGACATTTCATTGCCTTATACTGAACTTGTTATCACACAGAAACTGAATACTAGGATGTGCATGACACTTGTTTATCTGGACACCATTTTCATATATACACATGAACCTGAACTTTGATATGTACACATGTATTCCTGACACTAAAACCTGTACATCACTGAACTGATATACTAATGCTATCAACTGAAATCTGAGTATTCATATGTAATCCACACACACACCCCCTCATGAAGTCACCCACACACAAAAATCTGAAAATTGGTTTGTACTAGGATTTATGGTTGTGTTGAAATAGGATTTCGATTGTGTTTGGGACTCAAACCTGGTTATTGCCTGTGTTATTACACTGTCACTGAAATGTGGACACAAGCTCACACTTCACATTACACTCACATTCCTATCAACACACATGTTAGTTAGAATTGTGACTGAGAATGAGATTTAGTAGGTTCCCAGATTTTCTTTCCTCATCCATTTTGCTTATATTTTCTTTACTTTGGTTGTACTGCCATAGGAAGGGTATTAGGGAGTTAAAGGAGTAGAGATTGGCTTGCAAATTTGGAGCTAGAGGAAGGTAGTGGCTTGAGTTTTAGCAGTGGGTTCAGTCTTAATACTGATATAGTATCAGTTAAGCCTGGTTTCGAGGGTAGCATTGGTATTGGGTTGGATCCCGAGGGGTTAGCTCCTAGGATTTAATTTGGAAAGAGAGCAACAGCAGGCCATAGCAGTAGTACAGGGCAGTAGGCATTTTGGGAAGAGAGTGTGTCTTGTGTCTTATGAGAGTGTGTGTCTTGATAGAGAGTGTGTGTTTATGTGATAGATAGGGTGATGGGTATTTAAGGTTAGATAGATAGATGTTATATAGAAAGTGAGAGGGGTATTGGGGGCTATACAGGAAATAGATATAGTTGTGGTTAGGAGAGAGGTTATAAAGTATTGAGGATAGACTTGGCTTGCATTTGCATGGCAGCAGTGCCTGGCCTTTCATTGCAGGGCAGTAGAGAGCAGGCTGCGGCTTGGCTTTGCAATAGCAGGCCTGATTTGGCTTGCCTTGCCTTGGCTTGCCTAGCTTTTCTTTGCAGCATTTCCTTGCTTGCCTTGGCTTGCACTGCAGGACCTTAGCAGCAGATGCAGCAGCAAGCAGTGGCTTAGGCAGTAGCAGTATAAGGAGCAATGAGCAGTAGGAGCAGTGGTTGGATAGCATTGCATTGCAACATCTAGTGCAGTTGCA
The DNA here is from genome assembly GCA_029216955.1 of Iris pallida. Classification (NCBI taxonomy): domain Eukaryota; kingdom Viridiplantae; phylum Streptophyta; class Magnoliopsida; order Asparagales; family Iridaceae; genus Iris; species Iris pallida. Next base: position 1,673,146 of record JANAVB010009000.1, on the reverse strand, counting down.
GAGCATTAGAGAAGTAGCAGTGGTTGGCAGTTGGCTTAAGGCTCAACACATTGGCCACTTTTAGAATGTACAGGAGTATCAGAGTTTAGAAGAGGCTTGGGTTAGACTATGGGTTAGTGGTTTTGCAATTGAGTTGAAGGGGTTTTCGAATTTGGTTTGATTTGGGTTGAGATCTGTCATTGCCATTAACTGAAATCTACCTCTAAACACCATGCCATATTCCTATTGACATTATACACTGTCAAGAATCATGACATTGTTTCAGCCATTCCTTTTCCCAATACCTGTGATGTTATATATATTCAGGTGGTATACATATTATAGATATGGGTATGTATATCTGTTATGAGGTATCAAGTGCTAGAAAGGGGACTTGTGAGTATGAGTGAGTGTATTAGTGAATGTATCACTATGAGTGCAGGATATGATGAGGGATACTGGATGTTAGGTAGGCTTAGCCCATTTTGGTAGGCATGCTTGCTTGGGTTAGGCCATTTGGCATGTTGGCCAATGGGTGTGGTGTTGGGGAGTTAGGAAGGTTAGTTTAGTTTATGGTTGTGTTTGTGCTAGGTAGGAAATAGATTGGTTATTGATATATATGTCTAAGGTTTTAGTCTAGTATTGTATGAATATATGTGGTAGATGTATATTTATGATATGGTATACATGGTATCCTAAGTTATGTAGACCTATGGTTTAGTTGAGTTAGCCTATAGGAGTTGACCATTGACTTGACCAGTTGACCTAGAGTTGACCAAGAGTTGACTTTGACCAAGATTGGCCTAGAATTCATGTATATTGCATCGTAGACTTCATTTACCTTATTTTAAACATGTTATAACCTGTATTGCTCTATTTAGGATATTGTGACTCCGGTGCAGACATCTGACATTACACTACTCTTTTCAGAGTATCAGACGAGTACATTCTCTGATAGCTCTCTTATTTACTTGTCAATTACTGTACTTCAGTTCTAGTTAGTTGTATGCGATTCTCTGTTACAACACGTATGGATATTTCTGGATTCATGTATACGACACACATTTATTATCTGGCCTCTATTACTGGAATCATTCTGGAATCATTTACTGGTATCTTCATATTACTGGCTGGACTCATCTTGAATCATTGTGTCAGAATTCTGGATTCACTTGCTGGGAGGGAAAATACTAGAGTAAGACATGTAGACATACCCCATTTCTGGAATCACCCTTTGCTGGAATCAAACTGGAATGATAGCCATCTCATACCCGGCCAGGTGTGTGATGTGCCGGATTATCCATAGCCATTTACATGTCGATCTCGGTATTTTAAAATATACTGCTAGAGTATAGGCTGGACTCACCCTGAAATCATTGATCACTATAACTGGAATCGTCCCTTACTAGATTCATCTTGTATTAGATTCATCTTGTACTGGACATATATTGGAGTTACACTGGTCTACATTGCCGTCTGGACTTTATATCATATTACCCTGGTTCAGCTAGTTCTATTTTTAAGTCTTCATTGCTATGATTCTTCTCTTGTTTAGTATTAACTTTTCTTGCACTTTATCTGTCTTTTTTACCATCATCTGAATATAAACTGCCATTTTCATCAATACAACTGTCTATAACTGCTTTATAGTTCTCTGTCATTTACTTGGGTTTTCTATATGAGATGTGCTCGTTCATGTCCTGACTGGACCTGTTGTAAATTTTACAGATGATTGCCCTGAGGACACATGCCCTACATATTACAGACCAGGAGATGGCTTAGCTACCTATGGCCCCGACACTCAGGAGTGATCGGGAGTTTAGCTAGTTTGTCTTGTTTAGTCTTCATGTTTAGAACTGGAGTTGTATATATAGAATTGAGACCTGAGATGCAATTGAGATTGTTTGAGTTGTTGTTATTATATCAGTAGTTATTGTTGTCTTCAATTTCTTAGTTATACTTCGGTGTTATCTTATCGTGCTTAGACTGTGATTGAGTTACACCATATCTTATACTTGTCCTCCGTTCGGAGTTGATCATGATGAGTACATTATATACTGCATGAGTTGATGGTTAGAGACTTAGAACAGCGTTCTACCGTCGATACTGCGGCGTAGGCTGGGCACTGTTATGTACTCGTACCCTCACAGTGGGTGCGGGTCGTGACACATTTTTAGTGGTGGCCCATACAGGTCGAGAGTCGTATTAGTACGAAATCGTGGTAGTACGGCAATTTAGTTGTACTGCTACGAGCCTGCGATAGGACTGAGAGATAGGTTTTACCAGAGAGGCACTCAATCACAGTTAGGAAAATTCTGCTTTAAATCATGCCATCTACATATTGTACTGATCTTCCTTCTTTGAAATAAACTGTCCTCCTTTGATATATCGATTCCTGCTCAGTATTGACTTCCTTGTTCGATCTGTCTTCAGGATGGTGGAGACACGATCACATCGCTCTGGTGCAGCAGTTGTTGTAGAGGGGACTGCCACCTCTCCGCTAGATCAGCAGGGTCAGGAGGCTGCAGCTCATGCCACCTCTACTCATATTAGGAGGCAGGACCCAGTCATTCCAGAGATGCAGTTCCAGCAGCCGCTTCCTACAGGACATGTGGATGCGACACAGATGTTCGCCTACTTCCAGCAGTTTATAGACCGGCAGCAGGCCCGACAGGGCCGAGGCATGGAGTTGGCCCTTACAGCAGTCGCAGCTCAACCAGTGATCCAGCAGCCGAGGACACCGAGGATAGAGCAGTTCCAGAAGATGAGCCCCAGAGACTTCCTAGGGACAGAGGGGATTTTATATGCTGACGAGTGGATCGAGCATATTGAGGAGATCTTTCGCCTGGCCCGGATACCGGCAGATCTCCAGATAGAGGCAGCAGCTAGCCGGATGCGAGATCTTGCTCGCACATGGTGTCAGTCAGACCCCAGGGTAGGGGTAGCTGGACAGACTTAGGAGGAGTTCAAGGGCTTCTTCAAGAAGAAGTTCTTTCCAGATTCAGCGCTCAGAGCCTTGGAGTCGCAGTTCGAGAGCTTAGTTCAGGGGAGCCTGTCAGTGGAGGAGTACGCTGGGGAGTTCGGCCGCCTCAGCAGATTTGTAAAACCCCTAAATTTCTACTATATTTTTTTTATTTTATTAATATTTGTACGGATTTAAAATTTATATTGTACGTCGCGTAGTCATATTTTACGTCACGCACGAAATTTATTTTTTGCTCGACGAGTGCGAATATGTGCGAGCGTACATATTTTAGAAAAATATTTTATTTATTATTTTATAGTTTCAAAATAATATATGCAATAATTATTTTTACTATCATTACCAAGTTATTATTTTACTTACTAAAAGCCTTTATTTATACAATTATTAAGAATAATTAATATTTTTATTGTATACTAGAAAAACATAATTATGAAAACATTATTTGTGCATACATATATATTTGTAATTATTTATTGGTTTATTTTAAATGTTAATATAATTTTCGAAATTATTATTATTAGCATTTTTGGAAAATATATTTCAAAATTATTGTAGAGATTTAAATCATAATTTGAATCTATGGATTTATTTAAATAGTTAATATTTGAAATTTGATTTATTCTATTGATTTTAAACCAAGATTTTAATTAGATTTAATTGGATTTGGATTTGGATTGGATTGGATTTGATTGGTTTTAAATTAATAGATGAACTATCTAATTTGGGTTTTAAATATCCTAGTCCATATCTAATTGGGAATTCCCACATCCTATAAATAGGCAGGTACTCCTCCAACCTTTTTATTATTTTTCTCCATAAATTTTACAAGTGCAGTGCCTCGTGTCCGTGTTCGTGTCTGTGTCCGCTCCCCATTCTTATTCCATGTTATTACATATACATTATTCCCTCGTGTCGGACACAACCCCGACACAATCAACCCGACAAATCCCTAATTTTTAGTCCTAAACCCTATCTCCTTTCCTGCCTTCCCTGAACCCAGCCCCGCCATTACTGTCCGACTCCAGCACCCGACCCCCGCGACAAACCAGCCAGCACCAAACCCAACCTAAACCACCCATAGGCACATCCTCGTCATCCCCACAACCACCTGCCTTCGTCTCTCCGGCATCCCACCTCCGACTTCACCTCCGCCACCTACGTCTGTTGCGTCCATCATCATCGACACCACAGCCACCACGCCGTATCACCGTCGACACCACCCGTCGCCACCGTCGAACCCCGACACCGCCATACCACCAACCCATCTCTCCGCCTACAACCCCGCCACCACGGCCATCATCGCCGGAGACCCAGCACCAGAAACCACCAAGAAAAATCCCAAAAAAAAAAATCAAAGGCAAACCCCGACAAGACTCACCTGTCGATGCCGCCCTAGCGTACCGATCCCGACCTCCGCCTCCTCGTGGCCGGCGAGCTCCGTCGCGCCTGGAATCCCCCGTCACCGCTCCGCCGCGTCGAGCGAGCGCCGCCCGCAGCGTCTCCTCCTTCCTCCTTGTCTCTCCGCTCGTCACCGCCGAGCCGTCCGCCGACCGGTGCCCACCGCCGCCGGCCTAGCCCTCGACTCCACCGCCCCTGGCCGGAACCCCCGCCCGTAGCCGCCTCTACCTTGTCAGATCTCCGGCCGCCCACCGAGAAACACCCAAAACCCCCTCCGCCTTCTCCGACTTCCCGTTGGCCCCCACTGGTGGCGTCTCCTCAGCCACCAAAGGCCGACGTGCGAACAGCCTGACCGCCCGCCGACCCTTGCCCCCGCCGCGTCTACCCCACGCGCGCGTAAACCCTAGCTCCGTCGGCCGGAAAACCCACTTCACTCTCCCATAGCCTCTGTTCTCCCCTCCTTCGCCGCGAGCCGCGTCCACCTCGGCACCGCCGCCCGGCGCCGGCGACTCCTCCGCGAGTACCGCCCGCTCCGATCGCCGCTCCCTCACCGCGTCCACCCTCTCTTCCTGGGTCTCTCTCTCCCTGCTCTCGCTCTTCTTTCCTCTTCCTCTCTCTTTAATTTCTCGGTTCTGAAATCCCTCTCTCTCCTCTTACTTCTTCTACAGGACATTTGGGTTCTGTGTTGTTTTGAAATGTGTGTTTGTTTTTTTCTTTGTTTTTGTTTTTTGTTTTTTTATTTATTTCGTTTTGTTTTTTTTACTTTTTATGAGGACAGAAATAATTTGTTACATATTTAGTAGGATGATTACCATTACTATTATTAGTATCATTAATTATTATATCATTATTGTTATTATTATTATTATTATTATTTTATTGTTATTATTATTATTATTATTATTATCATCATTATTATTAATATTTTTTTTGTTGTTATGGTTGTTTATATCACATAATATAGCAGCATGTGTTCATCTATATCTAGTATAATTGTATACTATATATGTATTCCTTTGCAATTAACTATATATGTGTATATATATATAAATATATATATATATATATATATATATATATATATATATATATATATATATATATATATATATATATATATATATATTTTATATATACTTTTTTTTTATATATACATATATATATATATATATATATATATATATATATATATATTACTGTGTTTGACCTACAAATAATTTTCAAAATAAGTTTCGGTGGTAAACATATTATTATAAGTAATTTATATCCATTTAAAATATAGTTTGACTTATAAATTATATTTTGACAAAGATTAAGGATTTTTAGTTCTAAGATCATTTATCTAGGCTTTTAATGTAGTTTTAAATAAATAAAATAGTTTTAGCTATAAATTCCTAAAAATTTCAAAGTACATATTTAATTAGATTATTTTAATCTAATTTAAGTATTAGAAATAATTTTCTAAATTCGTATATATTAATTATTCAGTTCCTTCGATTTTTCCTCTCGTCCTTGACTATCTCCTTCTTTCCTATTCCTTTACCAAATTCAAGACTACCTTATATCAAGCCTAACTAATTTGACCCTTCCGGACTTAATGATACGATCCGTGCCGCCATCAGAGGTCCCATTGTGTAGTTGTTACACCAAAGTCGCAATTCATGCCATCATGATTATCGCAGCACACCAGGCGCTCTACCAGGCAAGACACCTTGCCATTTGCTGTTTACTTATTTTTAGCTCATATGCATGCATTATTTATTTTCTTTATGCAAAAACTGTGATACATAGCATAACTGTTAGAACTTACTGTTCATTTATTTTTTCTGCTATGTATTATTTTTCTCACATTAAACCTAGATTTAAGGGACCACCTTGTGTGTTGCATTCATTGGCCTTGACACGTTGTAACACGAAGTTGTGTGCCACATGTAGAACACGGAAGTGCGTGATTGGCTGGCCACCAGTACGTACAAGCCGTGCGATAGGAATAACCGCTAATAGAAGTTGCATGCTAGTTTGACTTAGCGGTTATAGTGGTTTGTGTTGTGGATACAACACAATAGGCATTGGGCGGGAAGGACAATTCCTTATCGTATGGACTTCGATGCACTTCCCTTGTGACCCGGACTCTCGGCTGGAGATACGGGGTTGATGACCCATGATTACTGATGGGGCCTCTGGTACCCAAGGGGGACTATGCCGATCCTATTCAGCCAGGGCCCATGCGTAGGAAGGATTATTCTTAACTACATATCACTTAGAACGGTAGGCTGTCTTTATCCGTTAGGTACGAGTACTTTTGGTTTGGGTACTTGTATCTGACCGTGGCTTGGGACAATAACTTGTCGCGGATTAGTTCGTCACATCTTGTCCTTGTTTGGTTGTAGGTGTGACTTACTACTTCGATGAGAAGGTATTGAACCTTGTTGGGGTCCGGATACCTTATTGGATTCATAGCATGGGAAGATACGTTACCGTGAATTAGTTTACCATCTCCTGTCCTTGTTTGGTTGGGGGGATGGTACGCTCGTTCAGTAGGTGCGTATTGGACCATGTTATAATTCGATTTACTTATTTATTGAGCAATATTTATTTAGTTTATATGGCATGATATTATGTGTCTTGTTACGTCCCTCTGAGGACTTGGTTGTCTTGCCAGGTGTGTGCTATTGTCTTTCGCAGGTGTTCTAGCTCTAACCGTGATCTTCGTTATTTCTTCGAGGATGATTGCATTTGGATCGTCTTCGCTTCGCTCGCCACTCATTTCATTTTCTATGTACTTTTCTTTATTTTGTTGGTAGTGGATTTGTATCCGCCCAACATATTGTATCAAGACAAATTTATTCTCATTATATGATCTTTTATTCATTTATTCTGTGTGGATGAGATTAGTTATGGTTCTACTGCATTTTACAGCTTATGTATTTATACGAGGCTTCCATATATTGGAGTATACTTCGTATGAATACAGCTGGCATGACTACGTTCCTAGTCCTACGTATTTTGGGACTGGGGCGTTACATGTTTTTGTGGTGGCCCATGCAGGTCAAGATAAATTGTTTGGTTACTTTACCGTACCAAGCAAGCCTGCGATTAGGATTAGAAGTCTAGGATCTCATCCACATACTTGACCTTTTTCTCAATTCCATATTTGACTGACTCATCGATTGCATCTTGCTTGATTCCTTCCATCATTATTCTTATCTTCCCTTCGTGCTTGCTAGAGATTGACCCTACTAGTTAGATGTCCCAAACACCTTAGTTTAATTCTTTAAGTTGGGTAGAATACCCCACGACCTGACACACCCTTGACCATTAAGGAAATACAAATAGTATTATCTAGACTATAGAGACTAGAAGAATTCAACCCATTTTGTCAACCAAGCCTTGGTCAATAAATCGTAGAATGACGGTATAGGAATAAACAAGACTTAGATCCTTATGACTCTTAGACTATTCATATTTGTTTTTATTCATCTACCATCGTGCCTATATTTTTTTACTATCTAGACTAATGATGCTAAAGTAGCCTAGTTTTGCAAGCTCAATTCTTCATCAAGCTTGTTCATGACATATGTTATTGGATGCATCCACTAACGTACTGTCTACTCAGAACTGGTACATGATGGTCTGATCAACCAAGTGCAATTTGGTTCGCTTTTGTCTATTATTCTACGTGGATGGGGACATAGCTAAACTTGTCCTCTAGAATCCCATCCACGACTGCCTTGACAATTCCTTTGAAATTATTCAATCATCTTTGAATCACGTATTCGTATTTGATAACGCCTCCTTCGAACTCTATCTTGCTTTCGCCTTCACCTATTTTAGAAGGACGAAGGCGTTATACTAGCACTTCCTCTAGCTATCCTATCACCTATGACCATTATCACTCGATATTGCTATTTCTCCCTCCTAAACTACTCGTTCTTTTCTCGGCCCTATAATTACTGTCATGACCCTCTAATCGCTTAATTAAAGCGAATCTATTTCGTTCTCTAAATCGTGACCCTCATTCAGTCCCCATGACCATACCGTATTATATTTTTCTATGATCTAGACCGCAATTTCTTACAACGTGATTTTGTTATCGATTGTTCCTCATCAATACCCCTTGTGTCTCTCATCCCCCCCTACGAATTCTTAATTTCGATGATGAAATTCTTTTAAGTTGGGTAGGATGTAAAACCCCTAAATTTCTACTATATATTTTTTATTTTATTAATATTTGTACGGATTTAAAATTTATATTGTACGTCGCGTAGTCGTATTTTACGTCGCGCACGAAATTTTATTTTTGCTCGACGAGTGCGAATATGTACGAGCGTACATATTTTAGAAAAATATTTTATTTATTATTTTATAGTTTCAAAATAATATATGCAATAATTATTTTTACTATCATTACCAAGTTATTATTTTACTTACTAAAAGCCTTCATTTATACAATTATTAAGAATAATTAATATTTGTATTGTATACTAGAAAAACATAATTATGAAAACATTATTTGTGCATACATATATATTTGTAATTATTTATTGGTTTATTTTAAATGTTAATGTAATTTTCAAAATTATTATTATTAGCATTTTTGGAAAATATATTTCAAAATTATTGTAGAGATTTAAATCATAATTTGAATCTATGGATTTATTTAAATAGTTAATATTTAAAATTTGATTTATTCTATTGATTTTAAACCAAGATTTTAATTAGATTTAATTGGATTTGGATTGGATTTGATTGATTTTAAATTAATAGATGAATTATCTAATTTGGGTTTTAAATATCCTAGTCCATATCTAATTGGGAATTCCCACATCCTATAAATAGGCAGGTACTCCTCCAACCTTTTTATTATTTTTCTCCACAATTTCTTCCACAAATTCTACAAGTGCAGTGCCTCGTGTCCGTGTTCATGTCTGTGTCTGTGTCTGCTCCCCATTCTTATTCCATGTTATTACATATACATTATTCCCCCGTGTCGGACACAACCCCGACACAATCAACCCGACAAATCCCTACTTTCTAGCCCTAAACCCTATCTCCTTCCCTGCCTTCCCTGAACCCAGTCCCGCCATTACTGTCCGACTCCAGCACCCGACCCCCGCGACAAACCAGCCAGCACCAAACCCAACCTAAACCACCCATAGGCACATCCTCGTCATCCCCACAACCACCTGCCTTCGTCTCCCCGGCATCCCACCTCCGACTTCACCTCCGCCACCCACGTCCGTTGTGTCCATCATCATCGACACCACAGCCACCACGCCGTATCACCGTCGACACCACCCGTCGCCGTCGTCGAACCCCGACACTGCCATACCACTAACCCATCTCTCCGCCTACAACCCCGCCACCACGGCCATCATCGCCGGAGACCCAGCACCAGAAACCACCAAGAAAAATCCTGAAAAAAAATCAAAGGCAAACCCCGACAAGACTCACCTGTCGACGTCGCCCTAGCGTCCCGATCCCGACCTCCGCCTCCCCGTGGCCGGCGAGCTCCGCCGCCCCTGGAATCCCCGTCACCGCACCGCCGCGTTGAGCGAGCGCCGCCCGCAGCGTCTCCTCCTTCCTCCTTACCTCTTCGCTCGTCACCGTCGAGCCGTCCGCCGACCGGTGCCCACCGCTGCCGGCCTAGCCCTCGACTCCACCGCCCCTGGCCGGAACCCCCGCCCGTAGCCGCCTCCACCTTGTCAGATCTCCGACCGCCCACCGAGAAACACCCAAAACCCCCTCCGCCTTCTCCGACTTCCCGTTGGCCCCCACTGGTGGCGTCTCCTCAGCCACCAAAGGCCGGCGTGCGAGCAGCCTGACCGCCCGTCGACCCTTGCCGCCGCCGCGTCTACCCCACGCGCGCGTAAACCCTAGCTCCGTCGGTCGGAAAACCCACTTCACTCTTCCATAGCCTCTGTTCTCTCCTCCTTCGCCGTGAGCCGCGCCCACCTCGGCACCGCCGCCCGGCGCCGGCGACTCCTCCGCGAGTACCGCCCGCTCCGATCGCCGCTCCCTCACCGCGTCCACCCTCTCTCCCTGGGTCTCTCTCTCCCTGCTCTCGTTCTTCTTTCCTCTTCCTCTCTCTTTAATTTCTCGGTTCTGAAATCCCTCTCTCTCCTCTTACTTCTTCTACAGGACATTTGGGTTCTGTGTTGTTTTGAAATGTGTGTTTGTTTTTTCTTTGTTTTTGTTTTTGTTTTTTATTTATTTCGTTTTTTTTTACTTTTTATGAGGACAGAAATAATTTGTTACATATTTAGTAGGATGATTACCATTACTATTATTAGTATCATTAATTATTATATCATTATTGTTATTATTATTATTATTATTATTATTTTATTGTTATTATTATTATTATTATTATTATTATCATTATTATTATTACTATTTTTTTGTTGTTGTTATGGTTGTTTATATCACATAATATAGCAGCATGTTATCATCTATATCTAGTATAATTATTTGTATACTATATATGTATTCCTTTGCAATTAACTATATATATGTATATATATATATATATTTTTTTTTACTGTGTTTAACCTACAAATAATTTTCAAAATAAGTTTCGGTGGTAAACATATTATTATAAGTAATTTATATCCATTTAAAATATAGTTTGACTTATAAATTATATTTTGACAAAGATTAAGGATTTTTAGTTCTAAGATCATTTTTTTAGGCTTTTAATGTATTTTTAAATAAATAAAATAGTTTTAGCTATAAATTTCTAAAAATTTCAAAGTACATATTTAGTTAGATTATTTTAATCTAATTTAAGAATTAGAAATAATTTTCTAAATTCATATATATTAATTATTCAGTTCCTTCGATTTTTTCTCTCGTCCTTGACTATCTCCTTCTTTCCTATTCCTTTACCAAATTCAAGACTACCTTATATCAAGCCTAACTAATTTGACCCTTCCGGACTTAATGACACGATCCGTGCCGCCATCAGAGGTCCCATTGTATAGTTGTTACACCAAAGTCGCAATTCATGCCATCATGATTATCGCAGCACACCAGGCGCTCTACCAGGCAAGACACCTTGTCATTTGCTGTTTACTTATTTTTAGCTCATATTCATGCATTATTTATTTTCTTTATGCAAAAACTGTGATACATAGCATAACTGTTAGAACTTACTGTTCATTTATTTTTTCTGCTATGTATTATTTTTCTCACATTAAACCTAGATTTAAGGGACCACCTTGTGTGTTGCATTCATTGGCCTTGACACGTTGTAACATAAAGTTGTGTGTCACATATAGAATACGGAAGTGCGTGATTGGCTGGCCACCAGTACGTACATGCCATGCGATAGGAATAACTGCTAATAGAAGTTGCATGCTAGTTTGACTTAGCGGTTGTAGTGGTTTGTGTTGTGGATACAACACAATAGGCATTGGGCGGGGAGGACAATTCCTTATCGTATGGGCTTCGATGCACTTTCCTTGTGACCCGGACTCTCCGCTGGAGATACGGGGTTGATGACCCATGATTATTGATGGGGCCTCTGGTGCCCAAGGGGGACTATGTCGATCCAATTCAGCCAGGGCCCATGCATAGGAAGGATTGTTCTTAACTACATATCACTTAGAACGGTAGGCTGCCTTTATCCGTTAGGTACGAGTACTTTTGGTTTGGGTACTTGTATCTGACCGTGGCTTGGGATAATAACTTGTCGCGGATTAGTTCATCATATCTTGTCCTTGTTTGGTTGTAGGTGTGACTTACTACTTCGATGAGAAGGTATTGAACCTTGTTAGGGTCCGGATACCATATTGGATTCATAGCATGGGAAGATACGTTACCGTGAATTAGTTTACCATCTCTTGTCCTTGTTTGGTTGGGGGAATGGTATGCTCGTTCAGTAGGTACGTATTGGACCATGTTATAATTCGATTTACTTATTTATTGAGCAATATTTATTCAGTTTATATGGCATGCTATTATATGTCTTGTTACGTCCCTCTGAGGACCTGGTTGTCTTGCCAGGTGTGTACTATTGTCTTTCGCAGGTGTTCTAGCTCTAACCGTGATCTTCGCTATTTCTTCGAGGATGATTGCATTTGGATCGTCTTCGCTTCGCTCGCCACTCATTTCATTTTCTATGTACTTTTCTTTATTTTGTTGGTAGTAGATTTGTCTCCGCCCAACATATTGTATCAAGACAAATTTATTCTCATTATATCATCTTTTATTCATTTATTCTGTGTGGATGAGATTAGTTATGGTTCTACTACATTTTACAGCTTATGTATTTATACGAGGCTTTCATATATTGGAGTATACTTCGTATGAATATAGCTGGCATGACTACGTTCCTAGTCCTACGTATTTTGGGACTGGGGCGTTACAAGATTCATAGAGGGCTTGAGTGAGGCGACGAAGGCCCAGAGGTTCCGGAAGGGTCTGGTCAAGGAAGTTAAGTCCTTGACCAAGGGCAACAGGGATGCCACGTTCGAGAAGATTTTGACGGGAGCTTTACTGGATGAGGATGATCATGAGCTGAAGCTCAAGAGGGGACGGGACGCTCACGGTACCAGCAGCAGCGGAGGCCAGGCCAAGAGGCCTCACGTGCAGTTTTAGCAGACACAGGCAACAGTGGGAGTTCAGCAGGTACAGCATCAGTATCGGGGTTAGGACCCGAAGGCGATCAGTTGTTCCTACTGGAAGAAGCCGGAACACATTTGGGAGCAGTACAGAAAGAGGTTGAAGGTTTGCTATTTCTGTGGGTCAGCTGTCCACCAGAAGATAGCTTGTCCCATTGCACCTCCTTTTGAGGGGGCTAGGCCACCTGTAGCTCAGCACCAGAGGAGTGGAGCTTTTGCAATGGCAGCCGAGGAGACTGACGTCACAGGTGATGGATTAGCAGGTTTGACCTTCTTGTTCTTCCTCCCCACTTTTATGTATGATTTTCCTTAGTACCTGCCAGGATATTTCTTATGATTGCTAGATAGTGTAGCTACCCTATTCAAGACTGGGGAATCACGACCAGTAGGATTGTGTTGCTTCGACTTTGATTGATTGGGGGTTTGACCTAGGAAGGGTGTGAATCATCTTAATTTCGAGGACAAAATTTTTATAAGGTGGGTAGGATTGTAACACCCAGTTTTCCAGATGAAGGTATTTTTAAAATTTTGTAACTATAATTATTATTTATTGATATTTATTTCATATTATGATTTTTGGTGATTTTTAATAATTTCTAAACTATTTAAAAACTGTCTTAAGTCATGACTTGTGATTTTGACGTGCTGCTAGTGAAACCTTAGTGACTGCTTGACCCAGAGCCTAACCATGTCATTAGGATAATTTATTATCATTTTTAGCCTAGGGATAATTTGGTCATTCTGACTTATTTGAATTATTTGATGATTTATTGAATTGGTGAATTCTAGGTTGACTTGACTTGTTGAGACCTAGTGAGCTAGCCTAGAAGCTAACCCTAGGCATGGTGACCCTAGTCTAACTTAGGTTAACCTACTTTTAGTCATTAGAAACTAATTTTAGAATGAGGGGATTTGGTTTAGTGAATTTAAGTCATGGCTTATGATTTCATGAAATGAATTATGGCTTAATGATTTATTTGATCATGGCTTGGCCCATGGCCCATAACTAGAAGCCCTAACCCTAACCAAACCCTAAATGACCAGCCGTAGGGATCCCCACCCTATATAAACACTTATTCTCTAGGGCTTGCCTCTTTCTTTCATTCATTTCAACATTGGAAAAGAAAGGTATTTGTCCCCCTTCCAAAAATCCCCATAAATCCATTTTAATCCTAGTTTCTTGCATTAGAACCTAATACTTTCCTATTTTCTGATTTTGGGGTTTAATCCCAGCTTTGGGTCAATTTGGAGCTTTTGGCATCAAGAGGAGGAAACCCCCATTTGAAGCTTTTCTAAGCTTTTTGCACATATAGGTAAACCCTTTAAATTGATTTAAATTTTAGTTTTCTTTGCATGTAGGGCTAGATCTAGGAGTCCCCTAGGTGTCTCTGAAATTTGGGTAGATTTCGTGTCCGTTTGGTGCCCGTATCGGACACGTGTCGTATTTTTTGTAGGTGTTTGATTAAATGCCTCTAAGGATTTTATTTTCGATTTTTGTAAAACTAATTATATGAATTTGTTGCTCTATATGTGTATACTAATTTTTGTGAAGACTGATTGGATTTTCATGTCTTTTTCGTGTCCAAAAGGGACACAGACACGTGCACGAGACCCCCGTGCTGTGTCCTGCTGCCCGACACTTCTGTCGGACATGACACAACTTTGTAAGACACAATTTTTGGCACGAAGGTCGGGGCAACCTCTGCCACCATCCTCCCAAAAGATGGGCTCGAGTGGTGCAGTGTGCGAGGAGTTCTCCTCCTCGCACTGGCCACACTGTCCGCGCGTGCGCGCTGTGCATGCAAGCATCCTTCACTGATACGCACTTGTAACTTCGACATGGCGACACGACGACATGGTGCAGGGTGTTAGACACCTAGCCCTACTATGGGCGAACCCACGTGCACGAGCACGAGGCACGTGTCGCCTTGTGTCGAGAGCACGAGGGCTCGATACGGCTGCACGAGGCCCAGGTTGCACTGTTTCCTGACACAGTTACTTCGTTAGTTTTGACACGATTGTGTCCACTTCATGGACACGTATAGGCTTGTGGGGACACATGCACATATGTTTGATATTTACCAACCTATTAATTGTGATTTAACTGTTAATTTCTAATTCGAAATAGACAAATCCTAATTTTCTGATACTGTACAGTAATTTCCTATTTCTGGGTTTTTTTGAATGGTTTTAAATGCAGTTTAAATGTTAATTTACATGGTTTTACATGTTGTTTATACTGGGGATTACATGTTGGATGATTAGGGTTTGCCATGTGGAAGTTTGGTTGGAAATTGTTTGTGTTCGAGTATGCATTTGACTCTCATAACTATTTCCTGAACAACCTATTAAGATATATTGATTTCTGAACTTAAGACAATTGAGATACATGATAGGTTTGCTAACATTTGTCTTAAACTTAACTGTTGTGGACTGGACATTTCATTGCCTTATACTGAACTTGTTATCACACAGAAACTGAACACTAAGATGTGCATGACACATGTTTATCTGGACACCATTTTAATATATACACATGAACCTGAACTTTGATATGTACACATGTATTCCTGACACTACAACCTGTACATCACTGAACTGATATACTAATGCTATCAACTGAAATCTGAGTATTCATATGTACTCCACACACACACCCCCTCATGAAGTCACCCACACACAAAAATCTGAAAATTGGTTTGTACTAGGATTTATGGTTGTGTTGAAATAGGATTTCGATTATGTTTGGGACTCAAACCTGGTTATTGCCTGTGTTATTACACTGTCACTGAAATGTGGACACAAGCTCACACTTCACATTACACTCACATTCCTGTCAACACACATGTTAGTTAGAATTGTGACTGAGAATGAGATTTAGTAGGTTCCCAGATTTTCTTTCCTCATCCATTTTGCTTATATTTTTTTTACTTTGGTTGTACTGCCATAGGGAGGGTATTAGGGAGTTAAAGGAGTAGAGATTGGCTTGCAAATTTGGAGCTAGAGGAAGGTAGTGGCTTGAGTTTTAGCAGTGGGTTCAGTCTTAATACTGATATAGTATCAGTTAAGCCTGGTTTCAAGGGTAGCATTGGTATTGGGTTGGATCCCGAGGGGTTAGCTCCTAGGACTTGATTTGGGAAGAGAGCAACAGCAGGCCATAGCAGCAGTACAGGGCAGTTGGCATTTTAGGAAGAGAGTGTGTGTCTTGTGTCTTTTGAGAGTGTGTGTCTTGATAGAGAGTGTGTTGTTAGGTGATAGATAGGGTGATGGGTATTTGAGGTTAGATAGATAGATGTTATATAGAAAATAAGTGAGAGGGGTATTAGGGGCTAGGCAGGAAATAGATATAGTTGTGGTTAGGAGAGAGGTTATAAAGTATTGAGGATAGGCTTGGCTTGCATTTGCATGGCAGCAGTGCATGGCCTTGTATTGCAGGGCAGTAGAGAGCAGGCTAGGGCTTGGCTTTGCAACAGCAGGCCTGATTTGGCTTGCCTTGCCTTGGCTTGCCTAGCTTTTCTTTGCAGCATTTCCTTGCTTGCCTTGGCTTGCACTGCAGGACCTTAGCAGCAGATGCAGCAGCAAGCAGTGGCTTAGGCAGTAGCAGTATTAGGAGCAGTGAGCAGTAGGAGCAGTGGTTGCATAGCATTGTATTGCAACAGCTAGTACAGTTGCAGAGCATTAGAACAGTAGCAGTAGTTGGCAGTTGGCCTAAGGCTCAACACATTGGCCACTTTTGGAATGTACAGGAGTATCAGAGTTTAGAAGAGGCTTGGGTTTAGACTATGGGTTAGTGGTTTTGCAATTGAGTTGAAGGGGTTTTCGAATTTGGTTTGATTTGGGTTGAGATCTGTCATTGCCATTAACTGAAATCTACCTCTAAACACCATGCCACATTCCTATTGACATTATACACTGTCAAGAATCATGACATTATTTCAGCCATTCCTTTTCCCAATACCTGTGATGTTATATATATTCAGGTGGTATACATATTATAGATATGGGTATGTATATCTGTTATGAGGTATCAAGTGCTAGGAAGGGGACTTGTGAGTATGAGTGAGTGTATTAGTGAATGTATCACTATGAGTGTAGGATATGATGAGGGATACTGGATGTTAGGTAGGCTTGGCCCATTTTGGTAGGCATGCTTGCTTGGGTTAGGCCATTTGGCATGTTGGCTAATGGGTGTGGTGTTGGGGAGTTAGGAAGGCTAGTTTAGTTCATGGTTGTGTTAGTGCTAGGTAGAAAATAGATTGGTTATTGATATATATGTCTAAGGTTTTAGTCTAATATTGTATGAATATATGTGGTAGATGTATATTTATGATATGGTATACATGGTATCCTAAGTTATGTAGACCTATGGTTTAGTTGAGTTAGCCTATAGGAGTTGACCATTGACTTGACCAGTTGACCCAGAGTTGACCAAGAGTTGACTTTGACCTAGATTGGCCTAGAATTCATGTAGATTGCATCGTAGACTTCATTTACCTTATTTTAAACATGTTATAACCTGTACTGCTCTATTTAGGACATTGTGACTCCGGTACAGACATCTGACATTACACTACTCTTTTCAGAGTATCAGCGAGTATATTCTCTGATAGTTCTCTCATTTACTTGTCAATTACTGTACTTCAGTTCTAGTTAGTTGTATGCGATTCTCTGTTACAATACGTATGGATATTTCTGGATTCATGTATACGACACACATTTATCATCTGGCCTCTATTACTAGAATCATTCTGGAATCATTTACTGGTATCTTCATATTACTGGCTGGACTCATCTTGAATCATTGTGTCAGAATTCTGGATTCACTTGCTGGGAGGGGAAATACTAGAGTAAGACATGTAGACATACCCCATTTCTGGAATCATCCTTTGCTGGAATCAAACTGGAATGATAGCCATCTTACACCCGGCCAGGTACGTGATGTGCCGGATTACCCATAGCTGTTTACATGTCGATCTCGGTATTTTAAAACACACTGCTAGAGTATAGGCTGGACTCACCCTGGAATCATTGATCACTATAACTGGAATCGTCCCTTACTGGATTCATCTTGTATTAGATTCATCTTGTACTGGACATACATTGGAGTTACACTGGTCTACATTGCTGTCTGGACTTTATATCATATTATCCTGGTTCAGCTAGTTCTATTTTTACAGTCTTCATTGCTATGATTCTTCTCTTGTTTAGTATTTATTTTTCTTGCACTTTATCTGTCTTTCTTACCATCACCTGAATATAAACTGCCATTTTCATCAATACAACTGTCTATAACTGCTTTATAGTTCTCTGTCATTTACTTGGGTTTTTTAGATGAGATGTGCTCGTTCCTATCCTGACTGGACCTGTTGTAAATTTTACAGATGATTGTCCTGAGGACACATGCCCTACATGTTACAGACCGGGAGATGGCTTATCTACCTATGGCCCCGACACTCAGGAGTAATCAGGAGTTTAGCTAGTTTGTCTTGTTTAGTCTTCATGTTTAGAACTGGAGTTGTATATATAGAATCGAGACCTGAGATGTAATTGAGATTGTTTGAGTTGTTGTTATTATATCAGTAGTTATTGTTGTCTTCAATTTCTTAGTTATACTTCGGTGTTATCTTATCGTGCTTAGACTGTGATTGAGTTACACTATATCTTATACTTGTGTAACCCCTATTCCCGAAAATTTGATAATATTTTTATTTTATTTATTTGGATTAAATGGTGACTTTTAGAATTTTTTTATATAATTATTTAGTTAATTATTACGGTAGATGATTTTAGCCATAGTGGAGTTTTGGAGTACAAGGCGACTAGAAATCGTGGCACGGATAGTGCAATGACGTGCTTTGACTAGTGTGTTAGCCCTGATAGGGAAGGACGAGCCATATCGATGTCCTAACTAGGAAAACCAAGCCAAGTTGCGACTTGACCCTTACCGAAGGTTTATGTATTCATCATTTATATTATTGAATTTTAGGGAAATCAGTTATACCATTTTAGCCCGGACTGGACCCAAACTGAGCCCAAGCCCATGTAGTCAGGCGGCACGTCCAATGACATTCGAGTAGATAGAATTTGGTATGAGGGTGTTGTATTTCGTTTTACTGAAGATAATGAATATTTTTAAGTATTCTTAATTAAATATTATAAATATTATTAATAGTTGGTATTCAATGCTAATTGTATAAACTAGGTCCTGGTATATTTTGGAATTATTAGACTGTGCAAAACGTTATATATACCATTATTGGTTCATTGGATTTTGTGATTATATTATTATTATTATTATTATTATTATTATTATTATTATTATTATTATTATTATTATTATTATTATTAGTATTATTAGTATTATTATTATATTCATCGAGGTGATTATTATATAATATTATTATTATTATTGGTTATATTATATTGCCAAATAAACGTTATGGTACAGGTGTTCATATTCATATAGGTAGGCCGAGATTTATTCGGGTTTATGATGATTATATATATATAGAGAGAGAGAGAGACATGTAGGTGTGTATTTAGTTAATAGAGAAAAAGAAAAAAAAAAGAAAGAAAGGAAATCAATTCACACTACAGTGGACCTAAAGCCTACGCTTTCCCCTATGAACCCGAGACTAATGCACAACCGAGAGAGCAGCCCAACCATAGTGCCGACCCGAACTTCCCATATATCTCAGCCGAGAAAACCCCAAGCCCATATCAATAACTGCATTACCAAACCACCCTTGTATATATAAATATATATATACCTATAATAGATTAAACCTAGTTTTTCCATAGAACCCGGTTCTTCCATGCACTCCCTCCCCGCCGACTTTACTGTTACTCCCATCATCTTCTTCTTTTTCTTCCACTTCCGGGAACTCTGAAGAAATCATGAAAGTCACGTGGAGGAAGTCCTTTCTTGATATTCTTCATGGCCGGAGAATGTTCTCGAGCTCGTCGGCTGTGTCGAGCGGCGGCAAGAGGTTCGCCGCGCCATAAGGGAACGGCGACTTCGGGAGGCTGGGCCTAGGGATGCTGGAGTCCAAGTGGAGGTGGTTACGACGCAAGCGCTGCAGTCAACAGGAGATGGTGGGCTGACGGAGGGTGTTGGCTATGACTCGGCACACACGCCGACAAACCCGATGGAAACGATGGTTGTGGCGGGTCACGGTTTACCATGGCGTAGTCACAGAGTGTTTGTCTAATGCTCGCCCGGGGTCTGTCGAGGTTGCAGGCAATCAGGGGACTACGATTACTAGCTCAGAATGTGGTTCTCAGTCGCACGCCGACCGGGTCACGCCGGTCGTGGTAATGCGGGCCGCTCCGAAGGCGAGGAGGTTCGTGTGCTACTGCTGGACCTCGTCGCTCAACAGAACGATGTGCTTCGGGTACTTCGCGGCGTCGGAGCTCGTCAAGAAGGTCGAGGTTGGGTTGCCTATATTCTCTATGGTGATTCCCCATATATCAAGTCTTCCAGTTGAGAGTGGTGGGAAGATTTCCACTCTCTATGCGTTTATATCTGTCGAAGATATACACAGACCAGCGGGTTAGCATTAAAGCATTGCGCGGGCAGATTCAGATTTATAACTTTGCGACGTGTTGGAGGATTGCTGGGTGAGTCCCCACCCTTATTCTCTTGTTCTTTCATTTTTTTCTCTCTCACAAGAGGATGGCCATTATTTAATAGCATTACTCCCAAGTAGTTTCTCTTTGCTATTAAAACATGTGCTACTAAAACGTGAGCAACAGCATGAATGCTGGCTAATAAATGCCCTCCACTTTATTAGAAAGGGTGAGCAATAATTCATTTATCTCTATTATTGTTAATTAGTAGTATGTATTTGAGTTAGTTAAAATTAGTATTGGGTTGTTGGGTTTTAAGGATTTGATTTAATGGCTGGTCCATGAACTGTTAGTGAGGACCATTTGGGATTAAAGGGATAATTCTTCTTCCAAGGGATTTAATGGCCAATCGGACTATCCGGAAGCCAACTTTGGACGCACCGTTGGGTTCGTATCATCGAAACGAATCCGTAGACATGTAGTTTGACGACTTTAGAGACTATTGACTCTTGCACGCTTTTCGGTACAAAGCGGGTACAACGGCGGACACCATTTTGGCCCAAAATTACCGTTTTGCCCCTGTGTCCAGAATTGGACTTAAGGACAGGCAATCCTAGCTATTTTGACTATTCTGAGAATATTGGTAATATTTATTTTAGCTTTCGGGGACTGTTGTACGGGTTTTGACTATTGTGGCACATTGAGTGGTTCAGATTGTCGGTTTCACCAGCAGAGGACCCCAGACAAGTACAGTTTATTGTCTGTATTTCGATATAGATTTTCACTATATTTTATTGATTGGCCATTGGTTATGTGATTATTTTCTATTATAAATTGTTGAGTCGGGAATGAGAAGTACCAAGGATGTGTGATCTGACCTTAGACAGTGTAGACAGTGATTTATTATTGCAAATGTAGACAGTGTAGACAGTGATTTATTTATTGCAAAGTAGACAGTGTAGACCGTGATTATTATTGCATTTAAACTGTGTAGTTTGTGATCATTATTTTGTAGACAGTGTTTCTTTATAGCAATATTAACTGTAGACCGTGCAACTTTAGACAGTGTAGACAGTGTAACTTTAGACAGTGTAGACAATATAGACAGTGTAACTTTAGACAGTGTCGCATAATTGTCCCGAGACCGATCACATATCAAAGGTACTTCTATCAGTTGGGGAAAGTATTTTGTGTCTATTTATTGCTATTGGTTTTCCGTATTTACTGTTTATTTTTAAAACTCATGATTGATGTCTAACCTTTGTTTTATAGTCATTTTCTTTATTTGAAATTGTATTCAGTGGATTGTGCTCGTTCCATTCCTGACTGGAAATCAATATTTTTCAGATTAGCCGTGGATTTACTTAGCATGGGAGATACGGGGATACTTACAGACAGAAGCTTAGAGACTAGCTAGATAGTTGAGTGGTAGTCATTCTATAATTGTACAAGTTTATGTTTTCTGCAAAGGTAAAACTTGTGCTCTTTGTAAATTAAATTAATTTTGTGAATGAGTATTATTTGTGATTCTGATCTTCATGGCCGTGACAGCGTTCTACCGCCGACACTGCGGCGTAGGCTGGTTTGGATACGTCTTGTATCCGTTTTAAAAAATGGGTACGGGTCGTGACAAGTTTTTATGGTGGCCCATACAGGTCGGTCTTCGCAAATCATGCGAACTCGTGACAGTACTTAAGTTAGTCGTACTATTGCGAGCCTGCGACTAAAAATGCTCATTCATAAATTAGAAATTAATTTAATTTGAGAGAATGACTAGGACTAGGAGTCCCTTATACAAATTTGCCGATGGGTAGTCTAGGCCATGCAATTTAGGATGACGGTTATTAATTTTGATAGTTTGTCAAATCCCCCTAGGTACACTACTACCTCTTGATTGGAAGATATGGTCCAATGTGGATAGATTATTCACTTGGAGCGGCAGAGCTTCCTGGAATTGATGATCTCACCTAGATAAATTATTCAATTCCTTCTCATTGCCTCTTTAGATATCATCCTCACATCTTAGTCCAAATTGCCTATGGAGTTCCTATTTTGCCCTAAGAAGTACTATTTTATACAATTTCTGATTATTGTTATACCCATACGAACCTCAAGTTAGTTTCGATCCAAAAAATTTTCTCTGTGGTTTGAATACACATGGAGTAGATATTAGAATGTTGTACTTCTTTTGTCCCCAGATATTTCTTTCCTATTCAATCCTTTATTTTAAAGGTTGTGATTGATAGGACAAATGCTTACGCTCTAGTACATGGTTAACTTGTTCGATTCTCTAAAAAGCTCAGGGATATTTTTACAGATATAGTTACTAGAATGTTAATTAACTCATAATGGCAGGACAGCAGCGCACTGTCGTCATTTATTTGAATTATAGAGACCTTGGATTTACTGTAGCCAGCAGCGCACTGGTAAGACATGACCCCTAGAGTTGGAATTAGTCTAAGAAAATATAGGTTATAGGATATTGCTAAACCTATGGCTAGTGGTCCTCTTTGATCGTAGATTCCCTGGAGTCGAGATAAGGTGGAGTATCTGATAGCATATCACACTTGAATCACGGAACCAAGAGGTTACCATTGCCCGGGTATACGGACGAGACAATATTCTCGAAGAAATGACTTCAAACATGATTACAAGTTTGGGATACCATAGAGGATAGGACAGTGCCCTGTATATTCTATAAGATCCGAAGCCAATACTAGTGGAAGTTCTTTGAGTTGGGTAGCGTGTCCCCCAACCTAGTATTCCGTGGTCCATGTGATCTATTGGCAAGATAATTGACTGACACTAATAGGTTTATCGGAAATATAAGACTTGGAGATCCATAACCCAGTAGTCGGCCAAGGCTTTATGGATAAGAAGATAGTAGGATGACCGTATAAGCAAGAACGTCGGGTAAGGTTTGATTCTCATAAAACTCGAACTATTGTGCGTTCTTTCAAAAATCTCGCGTACTTGTATCTTGACTATCTTGACAAACGCTGCTGTTACAGCTTAGTTTTGCAAGCTCACTCTGTTCTCGAGCTTAATTTGAGACATATGTTTAGTGGGGACGCCTGCTAACATATTGTCTAATCAGAATCAGTGTATTATGGTCTGATCAACCATGATGCATTTGGTTCGCTCTTCGTTTAATTACACTACGTGGATGGAGGTATATAGGTATCTAGGATCTCATCCGTGATTGTTTGACAATTCCTCTTGAATTATACGTTCGCCTTTGAATCACGTGATTGTATTCAGTAACATCTTCCTTGAATTCTTTATTGTTTTTGTCTTTCATCGATTTGGAAAGACGAAAGCTCGTGATAGTAGAGAGATACAGAGTATTCCCATAGCTATGATCATGGTAGGCACAAGCGTAGCTACCATCGGCCAGTCATGTGATTGAGTTACTCGTTCTCCCATCGACCCTCAAACTGTTATCGGGACTTTCAAGCCATCTGAATTTGAGAATGATGAGAGTTTTACCCTTAGTCGGAATGCCAACCTAGGAGACTACCTATTCTCCAGAGACCAAATGTTGTGATCCTCTAATCTTTTGTTTGAAGCTTGCTTCAACAAGAACCCTTGTGACACTAGTCCGGCAGGTTTGACCCCAATAGAAATTTACGACTCAGTTGTTAGAAATCTTTTCATATGATGTGCCTCAGGGTTGGTTACCCCGTCGACAACTCATGTATACTGTGGACGAGTAGGTCATTCTATTTTATCGACCATGTGTCATTACACACGCACTCATTTTCCAACTATTATGGAACGACCCTTGACTTATATCAACCGTATTCCGTTACGCCGTGCCTCATTCTTATTCAACAAGAGTCGGGGTATAGTATCCGGACTTTGACATTCTCTTGGCCTCATTATCCCTAAAACCATATCCTAAATCCTAAGGTGGGTAGACTGTAAGCCTTCTAGAATTTTTAGGGTATGCAAGGATTACCGATTAATTAGAATAATTTCCATTAGGATGATAGTTAGTGTCTCATTGGACTCCCACTTTTTCATTTAGGTCATTTTGTGTCCCTGGCCGTGTCATTAATATTCGGAGTACGAGACCAACTATTATCTTCCAACAAATTTTATATGCAAAATCTAGACGGGTCTACCTTCATCTAGGTATATCATGTCCCACTCAAACACGTCCTCTTGTACTCTATTTTCATGGTACGACTTTCAGGACAAAAGGACTAGGTATAACCCTTACCATAATACCGGTATGCTTTTCGACTCCAATTAGAGACTCAATCTCGACACGAAACATTCGATCCAATATATGGTTGTGATCGACTGGAAGCCCACTACGCACATGTCACTAGTGTGCCATTTAATTGTGTCTTCTCGTGCTACTTAAACATAAAAGTCACAGAAGGCGCATCTTCGGGGCTTACAAAACCTATTTAACCAATCCGACTGCCCAACAAGCTCAACTACTTGGGTGGAAAACTATTCTAGGTTACCCTAACCTAATAAAAAAATATTTTATCGTTGGGACCTTGTTCAGTCCATATAGATTGAAATCCATGGTTCATCCAACTAATGATTGGTGTCCAATCGGAGAACCCATTTAGATCCAGTTAAACCCGTCCATGTATACCACCATTTTTGGAATAAATAAAACCAAACTTCTTGAAATAGGTTCCCATACCTATTAGGTGGTCTCCACCCCTTAGAATGTGATGTCATTCGTAACCTTTATTCCATCTACATGAAAGTCGAGGTGCGGTCTTGTATTGCATTTATATTCCTGGCTCGTGTGTTTAAATAGCCACGAGAAAGATCACAATATTGATTTTTCAAATTTTGTTCTATTTTGGAATCTTGTTTAGAACTTCAAGAATAAAATTTCTGTATCGCATGGATTGCAAGCCCTCTAAGAAACAAGTATTCTTCGATTTAGCAAGTGACTGGACTAGAGTAGCCCAATCTAGTAAATAAGTCGAAGGCTTATAAACCTTCTTTCTATCTAGATCATTGGATACCCTCTACCCGCTCTGGAAACTCCATATTCATTCTCGATTATTTTTCATTATCTCCCTGTCCTTTCTATTGTAGAGTAATGAATGGTCATGCTTATTAGAATTTACCAATATTTTTAGCTACTTGTGTAAATTTGTTGTTTGTTAGATTTTGGGTTATTTGATAGATATGAGAGATTTATAGGTACCATATTCAGTAGATATCTATGGGTAGAAATTTATCTTAGAAATTAGTTGGAAGATTATAAAGTGCAGCGACATGAGAATTGAGGGAGTAGTGTGACCAAAGGTGGGTAGAAGTCCTCGGAGTTTCGAAATTGCAAAATGGCTAGGAGGAGGATATAAATTATTTCGAGAAATTAAAATTGAAGGAGATTAATGTTACAATAGACTTTATTTTTGAATTTTTAGAATAGTTACGAATTTGAATTTCGAGGACGAAATTATTTTAAGGTGGGTAGATTTGTAACCCATCTTCCCGAAATTTTGATAATATTTTTATTTTATTTATTTGGATTGAATGGTGACTTTTAGAAGAAAAAAAATTTAATATAATTATTTAGTTAATTATTACGGTAGATGATTTTAGCCATAGTGGAGTTTTGGAGTACAAGGCGACTAGAAATCGTGGCACGTATAGTGCAATGACGTGCTTTGACAAGTGTGTTAGCCCTGATAGGGAAAGACGAGCCATATCGATGTCCTAACTAGGAAAACCAAGCCAACTTGCGACTTGACCCTTACCGAAGGTTTATGTATTCATCATTTATATTATTAAATTTTAGGGAAATCAGTTATACCATTTTAGCCCGGATTGGACCCGAACTGAGCCCAAGCCCATGTAGTCAGGCGGCATGTCCAATGACATTCGAGTAGATAGAATTTGGTATGAGGGTGTTGTATTTCGTTTTACTGAAGATAATGAATATTTTTAAGTATTCTTAATTAAATATTATAAATATTATTAATAGTTGGTATTCAATGCTAATTGTATAAACTAGGTCCTGGTATATTTTGGAATTATTAGACTGTGCAAAACGTTATATATACCATTATTGGTTTATTGGATTTTGTGATTATATTATTATTATTATTATTATTATTATTATTATTATTATTATTATTATTATATTCATCGAGGGGATTATTATATAATATTATTATTATTGGTTATATTATATTGCCAAATAAACGTTATGGTATAGGTGTTCATATTCATATAGGTAGGCCGAGATTTATTCGGGTTTATGATTATATATATATATATATATATATATATATATATATATATATATATATATATATATATATATATATATATATATATATATATAATATTTTTTTTTATATATATATAAAATATATTTTTTTTATTATATATATATATATATATATATATAATATATATATATATATATATATATATATATATATATATATAGACATGTAGGTGTGTAGTTAGTTAATAGAGAAAAAGAAAAAAAAGAAAGAAAGAAATCAATCCACACTACAGTGGACCTAAAGCCTACGCTTTCCCCTATGAACCCGAGACTAATGCACAACCGAGAGAGCAGCCCAATCATAGTGCCAACCCGAACTTCCCATATGTCTCAGCCGAGAAAACCCCAAGCCCATAACAATAACTGCATTACCAAACCACCCTTGTATATATAAATATATATACCTATAATAGAGTAAACCTAGTTTTTTCATAGAACCCGGTTCTTCCATGCACTCCCTCCCCGCCGACTTTACTGTTACTCCCATCATCTTCTTCTTTTTCTTCCACTTCCGGGGACTCTGAAGAAATCATGAAAGTTACGTGGAGGAAGTCCTTTCTTAATATTCTTCATGGCCGGAGAATGTTCTCGAGCTCGTCGGCTGTGTCGAGCGGCGGCAAGAGGTTCGCCACGCCATGAAGGAACTGCGACTTCGGGAGGCTGGGCCTAGGGACGCTGGAGTCCAAGTGGAGGTGGTTACGGGGCAAGCGCTGCAGTCAACAAGAGATGGTGGGCAGACGGGGGGTGTTGGCTATGACTCGGCACACACGCCGACAAACCCGATGGGAATGACGGTTGTGGCGGGTCACGGTTTGCCACGGCGTAGTCACAGAGTGTTTGTCTAATGCTCGCCCGGGGTCTGTCGAGGTTGCAGGCAATCAGGGGACTACGACTACTAGCTCAGAATGTGGTTCTCAGTCGCACGCCGACCGGGTCACGTCGGTCATGGTAATGCGGGCCGCTCCGAAGGCGAGGAGGTTCGTGTGTTACTTCTGGACCTCGTCGCTCAACAGAACGATGTGCTACGGGTACTTCGCGGCGCCGGAGCTCGTCAAGAAGGTCGAGGTTGGGTTGCCTATATTCTCTATGGTGATTCCCCATATATCAAGTCTTCCAGTTGAGAGTGGTGGGAAGATTTCCACTCTCTATGTGTTTATATCCGTCGAAGATATACACAGACCAGCAGGTTAGCATTAAAGCATTACGCGGGCAGATTCAGATTTACAACTTCGCGACGTGTTGGAGGATTGCTGGGTGAGTCCCCGCCCTTCTTCTCGATCTCTTCCTTTGAGTTCTCTTGTTCTTTCATTTTTCTCTCTCTCACCAGAGGATGGCCATTATTTAATAGCATTACTCCCAAGGAGTTTCTCCTTGCTATTAAAACATGTGCTACTAAAACGTGTGCAACAGCATAAATGCTGGCTAATAAATGCCCTCCACTTTATTAGAAAGGGTGAGCAATAATTCATTTATCTCTATTATTGCTAATTAGTAGTATGTATTTGAGTTAGTTAAAATTGGTATTGGGTTGTTGGGTTTTAAGGATTTGATTTAATGGCTGGTCTATGAACTGTTAGTGAGGACCATTTGGGATTAAAGGGATAATTCTTCTTCCAAGGGATTTAATGGCCAATCGGACTATCCGGAATCGGACTATCCGGAAGCCAACTTTGGACGCACCTTTGGGTTCGTATCATCGAAACGAATCCGTAGACATGTAGTTTGACGACTTTAGAGATCATTGACTCTTGCACGTTTTTTGGTGCAAAGCGGGTCCAACGGCGGACACCATTTTGGCCCAAAATTACCGTTTTGCCCCTGTGTCAAGAATTGGACTTAAGGACAGGCAATCCTAGCTATTTTGACTATTGTGAGAACATTGGTAATATTTATTTCAGCTTCTGGGGACTGTTGTACGGGTTTTGACTATTGTGGCACATTGAGTGGTTCAGATTGTCGGTTTCACCAGCAGAGGACCCCTGGCGAGTACAGTTTATTGTCTGCATTTCGATATTGATTTTTACTATATTTCATTGATTGGCCATTGGTTATGTGATTATTTTCTATTATAAATTGTTGAGTCGGGAATGAGAAGTACCAAGGATGTGTGATATGACCTTAGACAGTGTAGACAGTAATTTATTATTGCAAATGTAGACAGTGTAGACAGTGATTTATTTATTGCAAAGTAGACAGTGTAGACCGTGATTATTATTGCATTTAAACTGTGTAGTTTGTGATCATTATTTTGTAGACAATGTTTCTTTATTGCAATATTAACTGTAGACCGTGCAACTTTAGACAGTGTAACTTTAGACAGTGTAGACAGTGTGGACAGTGTAACTTTAGACAGTGTAGATAGTGTCGTATAATTATCCCGAGATCGATTACATATCAAAGGTACTTCTCTCAGTTGGGGAAAGTATTTTGTGTCTATTTATTGCTATTGGTTTTTCGTATTTACTGTTTATTTTTAAAACTCATGATTGATGTCTAACCTTTGTTTTATAGTCATTTTCTTTATTTGAAATTGCATTCAGTGGATTGTGCTCGTTCCATTCCTGACTGGAAACCAATATTTTTCAGGTTAGCCATGGATTTACTTAGCATGGGAGATACGGGGATACTTACAGACAGAAGCTTAGAGACTAGCTAGATAGTTGAGTGGTAGTCATTCTATAATTGTACAAGTTTATATTTTCTGCAAAGGTAAAACTTGTGCTCTTTGTAAATTAAATTAATTTTGTGAATGAATATTATTTGTGATTCTGATCTTCATGGCCGTGACAGCGTTCTACGGCCGACACTGCGGCGTAGGCTGGTTTGGACACGTCTTGTATCCGTTTAAAAAAACGGGTGCGGGTCGTGACAACTTGTCCTCCGTTCGGAGTTGATCATGATGAGTACATTATATACTGCATGAGTTGATGGTTAGTTAGAGACTTAGAACAGCGTTCTACCGTCGACACTGCGGTGTAGGCTGGGCGCTGTTACGTACTCGTACCCTCACAGTGGGTGCGGGTCGTGACAGGTCAACTCTAGTCCACTATACTAGTCAAACTAGGTCAACTAGGTCAAGCCTAAGCCAACAAGTCTCACTAAGCCTAACCAGCCTATTCTAGCATACACACACAATATCTAGGCTATACAAGCCAACAACACTTCCACACTGGCATTCAACCAATACACACAGGCTAGGAGCCATAGGCTATAGGCTAAAGGCTAAACACATATTCACACATTACATATTAATCTAAATTATATAAATAATCACACTATACATAGGCCACATTGGTAATATATCACATATAGATATACACATATATATATATATATATATATATATATATATATATATATATATATATATTTATATATATATATATATATATATATATATATATATATTTGTATATACATATAGTGATAGGGTAATGGCATGTGTGTTTGTGTCAAGGTGTACATGTGTGTGTGTGTGTGTGACCATATAAAAAACAGTGTGTGTATCAGATGGCATGTGTGTGTGTGATTCATAAAAATTGAAGAGTGTCTCAAGAGTGTATCATGCATAGCTAAGTGTGAGGGTGTAGTGTAATAGGGAACAGTTTAGTGCTAGTGTCAAAGTGGTTCAAGGTATTAACAGTTAATAGGGTATGTAGTGTAGTGTCACATAGGAATTAGTGTGTAGATACATGTGAGGGTGTGTGTGTGGAACCTGGAAAAATAGTGAACAAACTCAGGATTTTCTGTTAGAAATTCTTAGTAAATGGTTCTCAAGAACCTGAGAACATAACGACAGTTCATGAATCATTTCCAACCCAATTCGAGAACCCCCCTGTGTTAATATCAACCCAAGTCAACTACCAATCCTTATCAGTAAACTAAAACAATGCAATGGGTTAAACATGGCAATCTTAACATCAATTTCAGATTAAAACTGGAATTAAATTCAGTATCTCTAATCAGTAAAAATCCAGAAAGTATTAGTCTATACACTAATTAGCCCATCCCTTAATCGAAATCCCATTCACCTAGATGTCATCAACTAACATGAACCCAACTAACAGTGAACTAACAAAATGCATAAGAATTTAACATGGCAAATAAACATTCAAAATCAGTATTAGAAAAGGAATGAAAGTTCAGAAATTAAATTCCCAGGACTGTGTATTCAGTCGACTCATTAAGCATACCATTCCACATTCGAAAATCCAAACAATGACCAATAGAAACCTAAACTCACATGTAACCACCCTAGAAGTAGTTAATACATATGTAGATGAATTTAAACATGTAAATTAATATCAAGAAATCAGTTTAAATCAGGGAATTAGAATCTCAGAATTTCAAACTGAACTCGTGTATCAGTGTTTTAGGGGAAAGTAGAATTGACAGTTAATTACATGCTAAATACACGAATTAGTGGTTAGTAATTCATTACAAACACGTGCACATGTCGTGACACTCATTCGTGTCCAACCAAGTGGACACGAGCGTGTCCAAATCACACAAACACTCACAGACACACACACGTGCACTGGACAGTACACAGCGTCGTGCACGCGTGCACGCATGTCCCGCACACGACACAGGCCACGTGGTGACACGTGGCCTTGCATACATGTGCGCCAGGAGTAGGCAACCACTAGGACAGCCTGTACCGTGTCCTAGACACGTGTCGTGTCCGTTCTAAATGCGTATCAGCGGCATTCCTGCGCACGCAACGGCAGGTCGTGCGGCCAGTACGGGGAGGATTTCTCCTCGCACACACAACCAAATAATCCCATCTTTTGGGAGGATGGTGAAGTCGATGCCCCATCACCCTCACCAAAATTGGCGTATCCATGTGTCCTGTGTCGGGAGATATTGACCCCGTGATGCAGGACATAGTGTATAGTGCGTGGACAGCGTGTTCGTGTCCCCGTGTGGACACGACACGAGGCTAAAACTAGGAAGAAATAACAAAAATCCATAAGCAAACCCTAGATCTAGGATTCTATTCAAATACATTTGCAAAAACAGCAAATCAAAATGGTTCGGGCATTTCGTCAAACACTTAGCCTACACTAATGATACGTGTCCGATACGGACACAAAATCTAATGCAAATGACACGAAACTTCTACTGTAGCTAGGGAACACCTATACCTAAGCTACCATGCACTAAATTTAGGAATAAAACATAATTTGAGGGTTTTACCTATGAATGTCAATCCTCCAAGAAAGCCCCAAATGGAAGGATTCCAAAGAGCATCTCCCAAGCTCCAAATGACACAAAAACTGAGATGAACCTCCAAAAATAGTAAACACACAAAAATTAGATCCTAATACAAAATACTAGGGTTAAAAAAGAATTAAAATGAATTTATTAGGATTTTTGGAAGGGGAGAAAATACCTTTTCTTCAAAATCTAGGTCAAGCACTAAAAGAGGCAAGAACAACCAACATGACATTAAATAGGGGGTGCTCCTAGTGTGGCCTGCCATGGGTTGCCTAATTAGGGTTAGGGTTTCATAATTTGGCCCATGGGCTTAAGTCATAATCATTTAAGTCATGAAGTCATATGTCATTTCATTAAACCACAAGTCATGAAATGGTTTCACTAAACTTAATCCTCATATTCCAAAACTAGTCTCTAATAACTAAAATGGGTTAATTTAAGTTAGACTAGGGTTACCATAGTTAGGGTTAGGTACTAGGCTAGTCTACAAGTCTCAATAAGTCAAAGTCAAAGTATCAACCACCAATTCACTAAATTAATAAAAATTCAAAAATTTACCAAATGACCAAAATACCCTCAAGCTAGAAATGTGGTAGTGACAGTACATTAGATAAATAGTTAATTAGATAACTGAGGGTATCTTGGTATCTCGTGATATCTTTAGTATCTTAAGGTAAATATGAATTACCTTTATCTTCAAAGTAAATAATTAGTTTACCTTATGACCAAGGTATGGTATCAAGGTACCAAGGTAAGGTATCAAGATATCAAGATAAGGTATAGGTTTACCCAAGTTAAGGTATTAAATTCCAACCAAGGTATAGGTATTGGGATGCCAATATGACCAAGGTTGATATGGTATCCTAGTGTTAGTGGGTAAGTGTCTAAGTGTTTGTGTTTGAGTAGGTGATGTTAGATTGTGGAAGGGTTATATAGATATTTATATATATTTTTGGGTTATATAGTATCTATATATATTATGAGAGTATATAGATATAGGTTATGGTTCATAGTGAGAATATGGATATACTTGATATATGATATCTATATGTATGTGTTAAGGTGGTACTATATGGGTAAGAATATATGTGGTATGTATATATATATTAATATATCCTAAGTATCATAGATGTTGACCACTAATCTAAGTTTGACCAAAACCCTAGAAGCTTAACATTGACTCCTAGTTTGACCCAAGGTGTACCAGAGTTGACTTAGAGTTGACCAAGAGTTGACTTAGAGTTGACCAAGAGTTGAATTTGACTAAGATTGACTTAGAAACATGTAGATTGTATTGTAAATTTCTATCATTTCAAATTGAACTCTTTATAGCATGTGTTGCTCTAATTAGGACTCCGTGACATCAGTTCAAACATCTATTCATATCAGTCATTCATGGTATCAGGCGAGTACATTCTCTGATAGTTTTATTATGTTGATATATCCTGTGATGCATGGTATATTAGTGTTCTATCTTGATTCTGACACGATGGACTCACGGATTGGTATTTTATGGATTCTTTGACTGGAGATGCGTGGTTTTATGACTACCACGAATAATATAAATCATGACTAATGCATCTATCACGAATAATAAAATGTGTGTCGAAGAACCTGGATTCTATGTGTACTAGTCGGGCAGAAAAATACCTAGGAGACATGTGAACATACCCTTTCTATCCCGTTGATCTTACGTGAATAATAGTGGCCACACACGTAGGTGTATGGCTTGCTGGATATCTCCCTCTAGCCGTTCACATGACAAATTGGTATTTTAAATCACTGGTCAAAACACAAATCCTCTAAGTTGTCTATTACATACCTTGCATGGTAGGTTTACCATTATTACATATCTGCCTGTTCTTATATGTTCTTTATACACTTGTCTTTTTATTATACATTACCTCTGTAACTTGATCATCAAGAATTTCATTATTATTTCATACTCATAGCGCTTGTTAATTATTTTGAACTGTTAGAGGTGATGTGCTCGTTCCAATCCTGACTGGATACTGTTAAAAATATTACAAATGATATAAATGATTGTCATACCTTCTATGAGGCTTATGAGGGTGGTACACAGCAGCCAGAGGAGGACCTAGCCCAGTAGAGTGTGCTTAGTTATAGCTTAGTACTTTATAGCTTTCAGTTTGTATCGGATTATTCCGATTGTTAGTTGAGACTTATTTATATTCAGGACTTGTATTTATTTGTGTTGGACATCTATTTTTTGTGGCGTGATAACTCTATTTATATTCAGTTTCTTTCTTTTATCTGAATCCATATCGTGCTCTATCTTCTTCAGACTTGTGATTGAGATTATATAGTAGAGATGTTATATTACACCTCAGTGCGGAGATGACATGTTTATATATCTTATTGTTAGATGTTAGATATTATAGATGACCTATACAGCGTTCTACTGCCGATACTGCGGCGTAGGCTGGACGTATCTACGTTCTCGTGCTCCTAAATAGGGTGCGGGTCGTGACACATTTTTGTGGTGGCCCATGCAGGTCAGAGTCGCAACTAGTGCGATTTCGTAGTGGTGCTCGACTTAGAGTGCTGCTATGAGCCTGCTGCTAGGATATAGAATATACAGTATAGAGAGTTACCCAATCACAGTTAGGACTACTTGAGAAGATTCCTAGGATAACCCTTGAGGATCTTATTATGAACTATCTTGAAATTCGATTCTGACAGTTTCTGTCTACCTTTCCTTGTTCGTTATTGAATTTGATTCTTGGTGTTCATTGTTGACTTGATTTTCTACCAAGATAAATTGTATGGGCTAGG
The DNA here is from genome assembly GCA_029216955.1 of Iris pallida. Classification (NCBI taxonomy): domain Eukaryota; kingdom Viridiplantae; phylum Streptophyta; class Magnoliopsida; order Asparagales; family Iridaceae; genus Iris; species Iris pallida. The sequence goes on along the minus strand of JANAVB010009000.1, from coordinate 1,638,297 downwards.
TTGCCTCAGTTATAGAATCTAGAGTCTTCTTTAGTCACATTAGCTGGTAAGGAGATGAGATAGAGTCTGATTTTGGATCTATTTCTCGGGTGTGGGAATTTAAAGTTTTCGCAGCCAAGCTAGCGGCAATGCGAAAATTTTAAATATCAAGATTCTAGAGGTATATACCTTAGTTGTGGACTCTATTAATTATCGATGCCGTACTTAATGATGTGATAAGGATTTTGGTAACATGATTCTGGATAGACGGGTGTGATTGTCAGATTGTAGAATAGATACTATATAGAAGGTGCCCTAGAATGATGAAGTGGAATATTAGTGTGGATGTTACTTGAGTATTATGAGTAGATAGAGGGAGCTAGGCTACCTGTGGCGCAGTACCATGCCACGCACCATCATAGGGATATACCCCGGAAAGGCAGGGCTTTTGTCACGACCCGCACCCAGTGTAGGGGCACAAGAAGTGGGTACGTCCAGCCTATGCCGCAGTGTCGGCGGTAGAACGCTGTCCTAGGTCACATACATCTAACAATTATAAGGTACCTGTATAATGTATACGCTCCGAATGGAGGACAATATAGAAATGTACAACTCAATCACAGCTAAGGTAGAAAGTACGATAAGATAGATAGATAAGATCTGAATCCATAATGAAATACAAAATAAGAGAGAATCTAAGTGTCTAAAATAACAACTCCACAATATCCAATCATCACAAAATCTCAGATATATACAATAAATATCCAAATGAGATAACAACTAGAAATAAGATAAAGCCTAATCTATGGGGTATCAACATCTACTGCTAATGGATCCTGTTGGAGGTCCAAGTCACAGGTGTCGTCTAAGGCTGCTCCATAGTATGTAGGACAGAACTCCTCAATGTCATATGTAATATTTTCAACAAGTCCAGTCAGGACAGGAGCGAGCATAATACATCTCACGTAATTTATAATATGACACCATATGTAAATATGCTATAGAGTAAGATACATGAAACGCTGGAGAATATATGAAGTAAAAGAGATGACTGTAAAGAAATATCTACTATAAGTAAAGAAATAACAGTGGCTAGTGATATAGAATATAAGATAGACATGTGAACGACTTAAATTTGCACATGAGTAATCTAAGAGTTTGCACATGAGTACAATACTTTGGAATTGTTCACATGACCATTTATACTCCCCCGTACCCCAATCAATACACAAGAATCAAGACAAGTTATGTTATTGTACATGATATCACATGAAGGCCCATAAATGGGTGTATATGAATGTATACATAGGGGCTCTGTGAACATGAGAGTACATAAATCACAAGAGTGCATATGAATGGTGAAAGCACCGGAGTACATGATGAAAGTGAAACGCACATGACATACTGTAACCCCATGCTCTCGAGGGGATAACATCTCATGAAGGGATCCATATAGTACCAATCTGTGTTAACAATGTGACAGTATCAAGTAAAGTAATCTATAGCATAAATGTAAATCCTATCAAGTATGAAACGGTCAGAGAATGTACTCGCCTGGTATCCTGAGTATCCGATGAATATATATATATCCAGACAGAGTAGATGAGTCCTAAACAGAGTAACACGGGTCACAACATGTCCAGAATGGTAATATTGAAGATTACAATACATTCTATATGATTTCTAGGTCATCTAAGCCAACATCAACTCTTGGTCAACTTTGGTTAACTACACTAGTCAAACTAGGTCAACTAGGTCAATCCTAGTCCAATCAATTCTTACTAAGCCTAACCAAGCCTAGACTTGCACTCAAACATGACCACAACATAATTATCCATTAAAACCATACCAAGGTATACATTTACATACTATAATGCATATACAAGCATCAAAACTTATATATATATATATATATATATATATATATATATATATATATATATATATATATATATATATATATATATATATATATTTTATATATATATATATATATATATATATATATATATATATATATATATATATATATATGCATACATCTACTATTTATCACAGCATATGACATTCATCACTATAAAGTATGTAACTTGCATACCTACTTACATATATACATTGCATTTATTAAGGCATTCATTCATTCATGTCATTTATGTCATTCATTCATGGTATAAATTGCATACATACATACCAATGCATTCATTTAATCATTCACTCATGTATTCATTATTTTGCATATTACATTGCATAATATATTTCATACATTACATTCATTCATGTCCTTAACTATACATGTATATATACTCATACACATAGAGAGGGCTAAGTGACATATCTATTGTGTGTGTCTGTTAGGAGTATAGGTAGTAAAGGTTTAGTGTGTGTGGGTGTGTGTGTGAAATGTGTACCAAGTGACAGTTCATCAATTAGTGCAATGCCAACATACTAGTGCACATGTGTTTAATGTGTACAGTAAAAGGAAAGGGTTAAGTGTGTGTCACATTACATAGCAAATGTGTGTAGGCTAAGTGGCAAAGTGAAGGATTAGAGTACACAGGATTTAATGTGACAGGTTGTGTGTGTGTGTGTGTGTGTCAAGTGTGTGTATTCAGATTTGTACAACAGTGAGTACGTGTTCTCAGGAAAATGATACCAAGCCTATGCCAAAGCCTTATATCAATATCATATATACAATCAAAGACTTTACATTCAACAATCTATGTAGCTATCATATATATATATATATATATATATATATATATATATATATATATATATATATATATATATATACACACACACACACACACACACACACACATTACTTTAGCTATATACATGCATACATTACAATATAGAGAGAGATAGAGGTGTCACATGCATAGGTTATATATAGGAAATTCAAATGTGTACATGTTAGTGTGTGTGTGTAAGGTGAAAATGTGTGTATCAGGTTAGTAGCAGTGTAATATATGTGTGTGTTTGCATAGCTACATAGGGTGGCATAGAATGTTCTCAGGTTTCGTTTTTAGTGAAACTTTGTGTTCTCAGATTTTATTTTACAGTGCAATATTTGTTCTCAGATTTCCAGCCAAATATGTGTGTGTCTCAGGTTTTCAGTCAAGCTTGTGTGCGTGTGTCTCAGGTTTTCAGTCAAGCATGCGTGTGTGTTTCTCAGATTTTAATTAAAACAGTCTAAAATTTAATATATTCGAACACAGGTTCTACCCCATTCTCAGTTTACTAATTAAGCTCTCATGTTATCTCACAGTTCTCTAATCAAAATCAAAACTCAAATATTAATCAAACCACTAACCCAAAATCAGTATCTAAAGTCAGTTCAATTTTCTCTCAGGTTTACATTTTTCAAACCCAGGATATCAACTATTCGAATTCTCAAACTAAACAACTAATCAGGATATCACTATTCAAATTCAAACTAAGCAATCAAATCAGGATATCACTATTCTATCATGTACAAACCAAACTAATATTTCGAAACAAAACTCAGGTTTCATTTCAATTTCGAGTATCCCAACTCATCTCATAATACACAGTAACCCAAGGCATAAATATGTAATCCAGACATTATAACATATAAAAACATTATCAATTTATCATTAATTAGAAATTAATTCACTTTTTAAATCTCTAAAAATACTCTGTTAACAGACATGTATCAGTAAAGTGTATAAACCCTAAATCATCATAACCAAAACTAATTAAGCATCAAAATAAGGGTTGATAGTGTGTCGTGTATGTGTTCACGTGTCTCACAGGGTGTCTTGTATCCAGCAAACTGGACGCGAGGTGTCAAAACACTTAGAATACACACTGGCACCAAACCTTGCACAGATAGTCTCGTGCATGTAGTACACGAACTCGTGGACACGACACACGACACGAGATACCTCGTGCACGTGTCCACATGTTCGCCAAGGGTAGGGCTTCGTGTCTAGGGGCCTGACACAGGACCACGACATGTCTAGGATGGACACAAGGTCTGTATCAGAACCCAAATCCAGTTCGTGTGCGTACATTGCAAAACCAGTGCACGTGTCCGTGCTCCCTCGACACGACACGATACCATGTTAAACTTCTAGGGTATCGTGTCAGTCAGTACCCTAACATGTCCACCAAGTCTCAGCCCTCCACGTGTCGTGTCATGTCCTACGTGAGCCCCGAGCAGCAAGACACTGCTCGTCTGTGTAGCGAGCGTATTCTTGTCTATTTTGGACACGGACATGACTCGAAAATCTGCTCAGTCGTGTGGGGAATCAAAGCATACATACAACTCAACAAATCTATTCAAATAATTTTCAAAAATATCAATTAAAAATCCTTTGTGGCATTTCAACAAACACATACACACATGCACTGATACGTGCCCGATACGGATACGAAATGGACACGATTTCCTACTAAACTCGAGGGACAACTAGGGGACACCTAGATCTATGCATTCATGCAAAGAAATCAAGATATGGAGGTGGTTTGAGGGGTTTACCTATCGAGTGTCAAACTCAATAAAGAAGCTCAATATAGGAGAATCCCTCTTGCAACTCAAAAGCCTCAAATTGCACCAAAGCTGAGATTACTCACCACCAACAGTAAATAGACATCAATTAGATCCTAATGCAAAAGACTAGAGTCAAAAAGGAAGAGAAATGAAAAAATTAGGAAAGATTGCAAAGGGGACAAACCTTGTTCTTGCCAAAAGTGAAAGTTGTGCAAAAAGAGGCAAGAATGAATATGAGAGATTCAATATGAAGGGGGAAGCCCTAGGTCGGCCACATTAGGGAAATTAGGGTTAGGGTTTCATTAGAGAAATGGGCTATGGGCCAATATACTAGTTAGTTGATTCAACACTCTAGCTAATAGGCCCAACTACACATAGCACCTATTCTCCTCATGCACCCAAGTCACACTCAAGTCAACTTGAGTTAGATTAGGGTCCTTCACCATTCTACCCTGCTAACTAAGTCACTAAAGTCAAAGTCAACTCTAGGTTAGTCTCTTAAGTCACAACTAGCAAAAGTCTAAAATAGCAATCACCAATCAAACAAATATAAAATAAATCAAAATAATTCATAATGACCAAAATACCCCTAGGAAAAAATGACAGATAAAACATCCTAATCATATGGTTAGGCTCTAGGTCAAGTAGTCTCTAGGGTTTCACTAATAAAACATCAAAATCACAAGTCATAGAATTAAATAATTTTAAAATAATTAAAAATCACCAAAAATCATATCGTGATTTAAGTATCATTATTAAAAGATTAAAATTTATAAAATTATCCTCATTTAGAAAACTGGGTGTTACAAGTCTACCCTCCTTAGAGAAATTTTGTCCTCGAAATTAAGAAGTTAGTAATCCTATAGGTCAACCCCCAACAATCAAGGTCAAAGCTTCTACCTAGCAGCACCCTGGGTCAGCAAGTCCAATATGGGTAGTAGGCTTAAAATAGGTCATATCTAGAATTTGGGTCGACAAGTTGGGTCAAAAAGGTGTTCCCAATTCGAGTCGGAAATAGAAGTGGCTCTAAGGGGTGAATCAAGATGGGGTCTTGTGTCGGGAAAGTCGTATGAAGCAAACGGAGCACAAGATGCTGTGTCTGAGTGGAATACGAAGGTCATGAGTATAGGGGGTCATGTATAGGTCATGCCGGGGAAGTTAGTTTTTAGAAAACAACTAGTCTTGTGCTCATAAATTAAAAGTCACGGTAATGTGTTTGAAATAATCAAAATTAAAGTGGAAATGGTCAAATGGCCTAAATTGGACCGAAAGTTGTGTTGCCAAAACAGTACAAGGGACAGGGCACGTGGGACAGTCTATGGTCATGGGTGCCAGGCTGGGAAGATAAGGAAAACAATAAATCAAACAGGGCTGTAAGGGTTACCATTCTAGGGTCAGAGCTACACTATCACTTCTAAGTCAAAAGGCCTATCACAATCACCAATTCATTAAGAGAAATTCATAACAAGGAAGTTATACAAAGGATTATACTAATAGTTAGAGCTACTCCTACTCCTACTCCTAAGTTAAATGATAAGGAAGCAAAACCAAACAAACAAAAAATTTGAAAGACTAAAACAAAAAGTAGAGATGATATGTTCAAAAACTTTTATGATAAAATCTGATAATCATATGCATCTATCCAAAATCATGGTACTCTGAATCCCCGTCATACTAGTAAGCAAGGTTATGATAACCATAGAGTCCCAACTAATGTACACACTTCTAGAACAATGTTATTTAAAAATTTTGCTCTGCCGCTAGCTTGATTGCGAAAACCTTAAATTCCTACACCCGAAAAATATATCCAAAATCAGACTGTAGGTCCTTGCCATGCTGGCTAATGTGACTGTAGAAGACTAGATTCCATAACTGAGACGACCTAGCCCATATAATTTATCTTGGCAGAAAATTAAATCAGTAATGAATACCAAGAATCAGATTCATCTTCGAACAAGAACGATAATCAAGATCTGTTGGAACTGAATTTCGAGATGGTTAAAATAAGGCAAGGGAGGAACGGAATCGAGATGAATAGAACCTGCGATAAGCTCTCCTACTGCCTGTGCACCCTCAGCTGCTATAGCATAAGCTCACCCCTGCTGGCCTCCTCCAACCTGATGCTGCGTGAATCTCTGCTGATGAGCCTGTAAGGGTAGCCCCTCCTGCTGGCTCACCGGAGCCCTCGCTCCTGCTCCTTGAGCTGTCCGTCCTAAAAACTTGGGACACTCTCTTAACTGGTGATATAATGCTCCGCAAAGTAGATACTGTAGGAACCCTAGAGGGGGGTGAATAGGGTTAAGCTAACTAATCAAGCACTTAGCACAAGCTAATTGGCAATTTAAAAATATAAGTGCAAGAGAAGAAGCAATAACAATACCGACACCAGATGTATCCTGGTATCCTCCCTAGAGGCAATACAGTCCCCGAACTCTCTCCGAATTTAATCCACTATTTGAGCAAATAGTTACACACGAGTTTGGATCCGAAGAACTCGCCAACTTCTTACACGAGAGCTTTAATCCGAAGGCCTCTCCGACTTCAACCGAGAGTTTGGATACGAAGACTCTCCAACTTCAACCAACACTACTAAAATATCATCAAATAGCGACGTAATGTAGCGACGACAAAAAATTACGTCACCAGTAGCGACATCTTTATAAACACGTCGCAAAACGTCGCTGACTAGCGACGTTCTGCGACAGGAGTATCCTACGTCGCTGAATAGCGACGTTCAGCGACATATTATAAGTATATGTCACCATGGTTGCGACGTTTAGCGACGTCAACACGTGATGTCGCTAAGTTATTTTACTTAGGGCACGCCGCTACCTTCTTTCCCCCTCACTCTCACTCGAAAACCCAAAAATTTTAATTTCCCCCCCACCCCCACCCCCACCCCCGGTGACTCCCTCCCCCTCTGTCAGTGCCCTCCCCCCCCCCCGGCGACCCCCTCCCCCCCGACGACTCCCTCCCCCTCCGGCGAGCTCCTCCTCCTCGAGATCCTCCTCCTCGAGCTCCTCCTCCCCCAATCCGAGCTCCTCCTCCTCTTCCTCAGGTAAACCCTAACCTAACTCCTCTCCTTCCACTTTCTCCTCTCCCACGGACACACACACACACGGACACACACACACACAGACAGACACAGACACACACACATACACACACGGACACACACGGACACTGACACACACACATACAGATACAGACACAGACACACACACATACACACACGGACACGAACACACACACACACACACACACACACACACACACACACAGACACATACACACACACACAGACACAGATTTATTCCTAGTTTAAATGGTTTAAATTGTGATTTAAATGCTAGATTTGATTCCTAGACATGTTGTTAATCTATGTTAGTTGATATTTACATTGAGAATGGGTCGTTGCTATGATATGGGATTCAAACATATGTGGGTTGACTTTACATGACTGATACATGATACGTTTCAAGTTTTTCCTATGTTAATCCTGTTAATCTGATTCTAACTAATATTTTAAGTACCAATATTACTCCTACATGTGTATTAGCCTATGATAGATTGATCTTTACTTATTAAATTAAGTTTTATGATACGGGAATGGAATTTGGACTCGAGTTGTTTTCAATGGGTTGACTGATACTCATGAATCAGTTTTAATTGTCCCCTGAACTTCAATTCCAAATTTTTTTTGATTTCTAATTGTTGTTCAGTTATCATTGGTTGTAACACTTGTGTTAGTACCTGTTAATTCCTTTTTTTCATTTCTGATTAGGCTTGTGATTTGAAAATAGGATATTGGACATGGGGTTCGATTTAAATTGGTTTGATAAAAATTTAGGAATTTGGTTTGCTGTTCTTCCTTGAACTGAATTAAACTGATTCCTTTTGATGAGTTATAATGATCCCCACATGTTCTAGTTTGTGTTTACTGCAGGATTGCTTAATTAGAATAGGCTATATGTTTGAGTATGAGAAATTGGACTGTGTGTTGGTTCTCGAAGACATGCAGGACTGGGAACTGATTTTCTTTCCTATTTTTCTGAGATGTATTCTCAGTTTCCTTGTTAACTGATTTCATGTTAGCTCACTGTTTCCTATTCCAGTTATTAGCTCACTGAATTTTCTTTCCTTTACAACTGTTAATATAATTCCAGATTTTTTTAATGTTAGTTAGCTCACTGTTTGCATTGACACTTGAACACAAATGTCTGCCACTGTTTCCTTTAACATTCAGTAATATTCTTGACACATATATCACTTCACTATGTTAAACCTGAGACTCTGATTTTCCTTTTTGTATACACTATTTTCAAAAGAAATGTAGATTTTATTTTTATTAAATTGTAAATAGGACTGAGATTGGTTTTCCTATTCCTGAGATAAATCCACTGAATGTGTCAACTGATTCCCTTGAATAACTGAAATTGAATTGACTGTTAACCAAGTGAATGGTTTAATTCCTATACCTGAGTTTTGTTCTTCCTAATGAGTTGAATGAATGTTTTAACATTGGGTTCCTGTAAACTGTAAATTAGTAAGGATATATTAGATTTGACCTTGTTTGACCAAGGTTGACTATTTATTAGTTGGGATATGACTGAGAGGGTGACATGGTTGTCACATTAAGGGTCTTTAAGGAGGTGACATGTTGTGAAAAGATATATCCGTAGGAGAAGTATATATAAGGATATATTTTTTCACAACATGTCACCTTGTCAAAGACCCTTAATGTACCAACCATGTTACCGCGGTATTGGTATTGGGATACCAATAACGATAAGGTAAAGGGTACCAATAGCGATAAGGTAAAGGGTACCAACTTAAGGTATTGGTATTGGGATACCAATAGCGATAAGGTAAACGGTACCTTGGTAGGTAATGACTAGAAATAGGATATTTGACTTAGATTGGACTAAGAGTTGACAAAGTCAACTATAGGTCAACCCTTGACCTACTTTGACCTTGTTTGACTTTGTTTGACTTAGGTTGACCTTGTTTGACTTAGTACAACCTAGTTTGACCTAGATTGCATATCATTGTTATTAGCAACTGTCCGCTACTAATGTGTGTCCCTAATAAGACATAATATACGAATTTGTGCCTGTTGGATAATGTGTGTCCATCTTTACAGAATTATTTCCAAATGGATATGAATTACTACTTGCGAAATCGTTCATGGATGTACAATCGTCGTCCTGATGATATGTGTGGTGTGCGGGATGAATACATAGCGGGAGTAGAGCAGTTCCTGCAGTTTGCTAAGGCGTTCCCTCAGTACATGGACGGCACCAAAATTAAGTATCCGTGTGTGAAATGTCCTAACGTGAAATATTATCCAGAAGTGGAAGTGACATATCATTTGTACTCGAGGGATTTCATGCCTAATTACTATCAGTGGACCGCACACGGAGAACTTATGTCTTTAACATCAGAGCCGGAGCCTTATGTTGAGCCATATATACATGCGGGACCAAATTTTGTTTTAGATAATCATGCATACGACGACGGGTGCGTGAACATGGTTTTCGACGCTGCGGGGCCTAGTTTCGTTCATGATGCACCTGAGGAGGCACCGAACGTCGATGCTGCACAGATCATGGAGTTGCTGGAGAATGCAAGGACTCCATTGTATCCTGGTTGTAAGGATCATTCACCGTTGGAGGTGGTTACAAGACTGTTGAGCATTAAGTCAGATTTTAACATGTCGCAAGAATGCTGCAACCGAGTGTTGGAGTTGATTATAGAGATCTTGCCGGCGGGTGCTAAGTTACCTAAAGACTTCTACCGGTCTAAGAGGATGGTGAGATCGCTCTGGATGGGATACGAAAAAATCGATTCCTGTCGCAATGGGTGCATGTTGTACTACAAAGATGACAAGGACGCAGATGTGTGCAGATTTTGTGGTGCTGATCGCTATAAGACAACTAGTACAGGAAGGTCTATCGGTGCAAGAAGACCGACCGATTCAATGTACTACTTGTCTTTAACGTCGCGGTTGCAAAGATTATTTATGGTGAAAGAGACGGCCGAAAATATGAGTTGGCACATGCGAGAATAGATTGAAGGAGTATTGGATCACCCATCCGATGGAGAAGCATGAAAGCACTTTGATCGAGTGTATCCTGATTTTGCTTCAGATCCGCGTAATATCAGGTTGGGACTATCTTCTGACGATTTTACTTCTTTTGGTCTTTCGGGATCCCAGTATTCGTGCTGGCCTGTGATTGTCACTCCGTATAACCTACCGCCTTGGATGTGCATGAAGACTCAGTACATGTTTCTAACCGTTATAATTCCTGGTCCAAACAATCCCAAGAGGAACATTGACGTGTACTTACAGCCTTTGATAGATGAGTTGAATCAGTTATGGGAAGTAGGCGCTAACACGTACGATGTTTCCAGGAAGCAAAATTTTCAGATGAAGGCAACCCTTATGTGGACCATCAACGACTTTTCGGCCTATGGAATGTTATCTGGATGGAGCACTCATGGCCGTCTCTCATGTCCGTATTGCATGGACCGTAGTAAGGCTTTCCGCTTGAAACACGGAGAAAAATTGTGCTTCTTTGATTGTCATTGGCAATTTCTGCCAAAAGATCATCCGTACAGAAGGAACAAGAATGCATTCCGTGCCGGCGTTGTAGAGAAGGGTGATCCACCGCCAAGGTGGTACGGAACCACGATATGGGAGGAGGTTAAAGATTTTCTAAGTGCTATCGAAGATCCTACAACTAGGTACAAGTGCGATGGATTTGGTAGAGATCATAACTGGACAAAGAGGAGCATATTCTGGGATCTGCCATACTGGAGTACCAATCTGATCAGACATAATCTTGATGTCATGCATATTGAGAAGAATGTGTTTGATAACATAATTAATACTGTGATGGACGTAAAGGGAAAAACGAAAGACAATCCCAAGGCCAGGTTGGACTTAGAAGAAATATGCAAATGCCCTGTGTTGCATTTGATACAGCAGAATGGAAAACAGTTCCTGCCGAAGTTAATTTTCTCGCTGGATAAGGAGGATAAAGTGAGACTTTATCGGTGGATCCAGGGCCTAAAATTTCCAGACGAATATGTGTCAAATCTGAGAAGATGTGTCGATCCGAAGGAAAACAAATTGACGGGTATGAAGAGCCACGATTGTCACGTATTCATGGAGAGGTTAATTCTGATTGCATTTCGGGAATTCTTACCGCAGGCAGTTTGGGATCCATTGACGGAGCTTAGCATATTCTTCAGGGATCTTTGTTCTAAGAAATTGCTCGTTGATCGTCTAGAAAAGCAAGAGAATGACATTGCGGTAATACTATGCAAGCTAGAGAGGGTATTTCCTCCTGGATTCTTCGACTCTATGGAGCATTTGTCGATTCATCTATCCTATGAGGCACGTGTTGGTGGACCCGTCGAATATCGATGGATGCACCCGTTCGAGCGACATTTGAATCACCTAAAAAAAAGGTAAAAAATAAGGCACGGGTCGAGGGTTCTATTTGTGAAGCCTATGTTCTCGAAGAGATTACAAACTTTTGTTCGATGTATTTCAAGCCTCATGTTGCAACTAATAGAACGAGAGCTTCCAGAAACGACGAGGGAGATCATGAAAGTAATGATACAATACTGAAGGTATTCAATGCTCCAGGAAAGCCATCGGATAAGATGAAGAAGAGATATCTGAACGATGATGAGCTAAGGGCTGCTCAGGTGTATGTATTACTCAACTGCGACGAGAAGGAAGTAGAAAAACTGGAGGGGTAAGTAAATAATACGTCTACATTATTTTAATAGTGTTGAGAATGATACTATTACATTAATTGCACGATGTTGTTTTCAGCATATTTAATGATGATGTGAGGTCAGGTAGGCCACACATAACAGAAGAAGAACTAGAACAAGAAATGAGGCGTTATTTTCCATCATGGTTGAGTGCATATGTAAGATTTAAGAACTCTGTAATTACGTTTCTGTATATGCACTTGATTGAGAATGAGCTTAATTGCTTCTTTCGTGGTATTTAGGTCGATCGTCCATACGCAAGACTTGAGAATGAGTCTATTAGAACGCTAACCAAGGAACCAATTTATGCTGCAAAAATATGGCCAAGCTACTGTGTTAATGGGTTTAGGTTCAAGTCAACAACTTGCCCGATCAGAGACAACTTTGTGGATCTCGACTCCACCAAAAACAGCTGTTTGTGTATCAGATCTTCGAACTACAAAGATGTTGATGCGGGCAACGATTTCTATGGCGTGCTACGGGAGATCGTGGAGCTGACATATAGTTATGGAATAGAGCCTGCTCAGATTGTGTTATTCAGGTGTGATTGGTTCGATCCGATTGAAGGTCAAGGCTGGAAAGTAAACAAGCACGGTCTTGTTGATATAAACTATCGGCGTCGATATCAAGCCTATGAACCATTTGTCCTATCAAGTCAGGCTCAGCTCGTGTACTTCACAAGTTATCCTAAACGAGGAACAACAAGGTCGGACTGGTGGGCAGTATGCAAGACCAAAGCTAGAAATACCTTTGAGGTTGACGATATAGCTTATCAACAGGATGAACTACCTCTTGTCACAAATATTATAGAAGTGGACACGACGGAAGTTCCTCATTAATCTAATTGTGTAGAAGAAGTAGAATTATCTGAAGAGGAAGATGCAGATGAAAGTGAAGATGTAGAGGAGGAAGAAGAAGAAGAAGAAGATGAACTAAACGAACTAGATAAATTTTCAGAAGAGGATTAAAATCTGTGATGTCCATCATATAAATATGTATTTTTGTAATAATAAATCTGTGACACTTTAGTGACACTTTTATCTGTGACCATGATATTTTTCAAAAATCTGTGATGTCTATCATATAAATATGTATTTTTGTTTTATTGTCATATGTTATTATCAGGTATGACTAGACCAGGAGGACGACGCGAAGGATTTTATATTAGCCAGTCCCGTCAACCTCGGGCTGGGGATGGAGAGGGCAGTTCCGTACCCTCATCCTCATCTCCGAGTACGCCATTGTACCGTTCTGTTCCCGGTCCATTACCGGGACAGGGCAGTTCCAGCAGGTTGCCGACTCCTCCCTCGTCATCCAGCCTTCCTGATCCCTCGTCCAGCATCCCTGATCCTCCGTCCAGCATCTCTGATCCCCCGTCCAGCATTTCTCCTGTCGATGGCTCTATGGAGGGAGCCTACGCCGAGCATATGGAGGACGGCGATCAGACTGATCCTGCCCAGGCAGGAGGTGAGAGCGACCCTCCATGCGCTCCCCCGGGCGAGACGCGTATGGAGATTTGGACGGACGGGCCTATGAAGTAAGTTAATTAATTAATATATATTTCTTAAATGATTATATGTACATATATTCATGAAAAATTATTATTGTATAGATATCGGCCTTCTGCAGTACAGAGACAGCTGGGGACATTTCTGAGGCAGAACTATGGTGGGCCTTGGATTAACTACTCAGATGCTCCCGCAGATATGAAGGCCTTTTGGTTCGCCCACTTCAAGGTAAAAAATTTATTTATTTTTAAATTTTAATAATCATTTGTGTATATTATACAACTTTTGTATTTTACTTCTTGTAGAGGACCTATTTCTATCCACCACACTGGGCGGCGAGGATCGAGGGCCAATTTTCTGCCATCGCAGCCAAGCTCATCCGTGATGCGATCGACGACCAGAAGCGTCGTGATCGCTCCGGACAGCCGATCCAGGGTTGGATTATGCCAGAACAGTGGACTGCGATGAAGGCTAGATTCAGCGAGCGCATCTACCAGGAGCGGTCTTAAAGGCCAAGGTGGCGCGGTCGAGCGCCGGTAAGTGGTGTGGTGGCTCCATTCCGATGACGAAGCATTTTCGTCATCTGGTACGTTTCCTATACGGACATTAATTTATATATAGTTCGATAGAATGTTTAATACTAATAATAGATAATATATTTTAACAGGTAAAAAAGGGTGAGGATCCGAACATGGTGACCGTCTTTCTGGTCACCCATCGGAGGGCTGGGGAGTTCATTGACGAGAGGGCGACGCAGGAATATGTACGTTCTATTCTTTATATTAATTTACTATAATTTAGAAAACAGGAAAATAGATATCAATATAGACTTTAGCAAACACTTACACGTTAGCAAACATGTTCTAGGCCGAGTTTGTTCGGCTACAGGAGGAGGCGGCTGTTGTTGCTGCTGCTGCTAGTGCGCAAGCAGAAGGAGGGGCTGGTACTTCCTTCCAGCCGCCTACAGCTCCATCGCCGGACGAGCTCTGGATGACCACCGTTGGCGGTCTTTAGAAGGGTACGTACTACGGTACGGGATCCTACGACGCGTATTTGGCTTCGGAGTCATCCCGGGCCCCCTCTGTCAGTGTGCAGTCTCCGGCTACGCAGGCGTCGTCACGAGCTGAGGATGTTCGTCGTCAGATCGAGGAGCTGCGTCGCGAGTTGCAGTAGCAGATTTCTGATACGGTCGAGCGACGATCCGACCCTCCGATCGTCACCGGACGATTTGATGCGGTCGAGCGCAGTATACAGGAGCTGATTAGTCTGCATCAGGCTACAGCTGCCAGCTTGCAGACGCTTACCGAGTCTACGCAGCGCACAGAGCGTAGACAGGTCGAGCTGGAGGGATCGCAGAGGAGCAT
Organism: Iris pallida; assembly: GCA_029216955.1. Classification (NCBI taxonomy): domain Eukaryota; kingdom Viridiplantae; phylum Streptophyta; class Magnoliopsida; order Asparagales; family Iridaceae; genus Iris; species Iris pallida. The sequence goes on along the minus strand of JANAVB010009000.1, from coordinate 1,623,136 downwards.
GTCTGCCTCACTCACTCAGTATACTGAGAGGGTGGTGAGTACCCTTGCTGCGCATGGTGAGCGACTGCGAGAGCTGGAGCAGATACGTCCTCCCGGTCCATCGACGGCGCCGACTCCAGACATTCCACTGCCTCCTACTGCCCCTACGGTGCAGCTCACCCAGGAGCAGTATGACTACATTCTATCCCAGTTGTCCCAGTTGCGTGACAGGGGTCCGCAGTAATTTTATTGTTTTTTTATGACTTGTATGTATTGGCCCTATGGGCAAATTGTTTATTGGTACACTGTTGTTTATACACTTGGTGGGAGACTTTTTATCATCTTCCATTTTTATTTGACTCTATTAGATATTTGTGAGAATGTGTGTCTGTGATATTTACTTTGCACTGCCTCCTATTTTTATTGTGATATTTACTTTGTGATATCTGCGACGGGGATAACAAATATACCTACGCTGGGTTATAAGCGATGATCTGATATACAAAGGAGGTGCTGCCGAAATTTTAAAAAAAATATTATGTATTTTTGTTATGATGTGTGTCTGTGTTTACAGTGAATGTGAAATGCAGTGTTCGGAACCATCGACAGTTTCGATTACTGTTGTATGTGTTATCTTGGATAGAAATAGCAACAGTTCAGGGTGCACTTCTGAGAGCTTCATTTTCACGTCCTTCACTTTCTCGGGACGTCGTAAAGGTTCCCGAGAAGGTGAAAGACGTGAAGAGGAAGCTCTGAGAAGTGCACCCTGAACTGTTGCTCTTTCTATCCAAGATAAAACATAGAACAGTAAGCGAAACTGTCGATGGTTCGAACATTGTACTTCACACACACTGTAAACACAGACACACAGCATAACAAAAATATTAATTATATTTTTTTAAATTTTTTTTCTAATATCTGCGACCTATAGCGACGTTCTGCGACGTACTGCGACAGAACGTAGACGTCGCTATACGTCGCTAAATAGCGACGTAACGTCGCTAGACGTCACTAATATGCTGACGTGGGCTGAGGGTGTACGTCGCTAAATCTGTCGGTAGGCGTCGCTAGGTTGCCCACGTGGCTGCCATGCCATGTCATCATATATAAAGTTTACAGCATCGCAAGTGGTCGCTTTACGTCACAATTTTGGCGACGTAGTGATACATCGCTATCTGTCGCTAATTTTGCGACGTCTAGAGACAATGAACTCCGCATCGCAAATAGCGACGTTCGGCGACTAAAGTGTCATCTGCGACTTGCCTATAAGCGACGTCCGATTTTCGTCGCTAAATACATCGCAAATTGGTTTTAGCGACGTATTTTCCTTATTTAGCGACGTCTCCTGACGTCGCTAAAATAGGTTATTTTAGTAGTGTGGGGTTAGTGTGTGCTGGCTATAGAGGCGATAGTGTAATGAGAGGGGCGGCCAGAGAGAGTAGAGGTCCGGTGGCGATGACTTGGTAGGGCTTAGCCGAGAGTGGTGGCTGGCCAGTCAGGTGGAGAGCCAGAAAGGAGGCGACGGGGCTGCGGTGGTGAACGGGGAGTCAGTTGCTGTAGTGGCTTGATACTCCGGCAATCCAGAGCGGAGGAGCATATCTATGGTGGTGGCGAGGAGTCGGTTGATGTAGTGGCTTCATGCTCCGACGATCCAGGGTGGAGGAGCAGATCTAAGGTGGTGTTAAGGCGTGGCAAAGTTGTAGTGACAGAGAGGAAAGACAGCGAGGCAAGGACTTCGTCGGATTCCGATGACGAAGCTCGGCGAGAGGAGAGAGAGGCGTCTACAGGCAAGAGAGTGAGAGAGTAATAGTAGGTTAAATCTGTAATAAAATATTAGAAAGTCTCCAATATTTCAATAAAAAATAATTAGAGTGCTCTCCAAGCCAATGGCATCCTATATAAATTGTAATAGATCTAGGGGTACTAGTAAAGATCACTAACAGCTCTAACTAACTAACCACTAACGGTAGTTAGCACTAATTTTATAATTAGAATTAATCGCTCTATTAAGCTAACTAACCCATTAGTTAGCAACTAATTTATTAATAGCAAACAATCAATTTAGCTAACTAAATAATTAATTACTCTATAGCCCAAATCCATAGGCCCACAATCCAAGTCCAAGGCTTGGTAGGCAATTAGGACAGCTAGCCCACAATCCAAGTCCAAATTTGGTAGGCTCACAATAATAAAACAATAAAATAATCCTAAAATAAAAATAATTAATTAAATAATTATTATCAGAATTTGTATAAATTTAGAATAATCCAAAATTGATTTTATAGTTTTTCAAAAAATAATTACATTGATTTCCAAATGAAATTTTAAGAGAAGAATTTTATAACTCAAATTTTTCAAAAGTAGATATTTCAAATCGAGGTAGTTACATTGTTGGAAATTATCGAGTCATACCCATTAATAATAGCCTCCTTCCAGAAGCTTCCAGAAGATAGCGTCTCTGGTCTTCATTGCCTCATCATAGGTATAGATCTGCTTCCACATGATAGATGACGAAATCCTCTCCGAAGTCCTTCTGCCTCCTTGACTCGCTTAGACGCAGGTTCTGTGAGTTCTGGTTCAACAGTTGTTTCTGCAACTTCTTCTTGGACTACATCTTTGTTAGGAGCTTCAGCCTCCTGTGTACCCACACTATTCTCTAAAATGTCCGTAAGAACAATATTTTTGTGTCTTGCAAACTTGTCTTCACAGATTCTTCATCGCGAGATTGAATGATATGATTTGACTCAATATCAAGAAATCTTCGAGCATCACTCTTTTCAGCATAACACAGAAAGATTATCATCGTAGTCTCATTCCCAACTTCTGAATCTTCAAATCAGAAAGTTTTACATATGCCATACACCCGCACACTCGAATGACATTGAAGTTGGGTCTGACCTTGAACTAGGGTTTATGAGGAGTGACATCAGAAGTTGCATGCGGCACTCTATTCATAATAAAAGTAGCTGTAAGCACAGATTTACCCCAGAAGCAATTTGGAAGACCCGTAGTCAACAGCATTAAATTCATCATCTCTATTAACATTCTGTTCTTTCTTTCTGCAACACCATTTGATTGAGGTGAGTATGGAGCAGTCATCTCGTTGACAATTTTATGTTCTCTACAAAATTATACAAATTCATGAGACCTATACTCTCCACCTCGATCGCTTCTGAGTGTCTTGAGTTGTTGTCTAGTTTGACGCTCGACTTCAGCCTTGAAGTCCTTAAATTTCTAAAATGTTTCATCTTTGGACTTGAGCAGATAAACGAACTCATACTTTGAGAAATCGTTGATGAAAGTAATAAAATACTTCATCCTGGCCTTTGTGGAGAACTGTTTGAAGTCACAGATATCTTAGTGCACTAACACTAGAAGATCTTTACTTCAGTTTACCCGCTTGAACAGTTTTTTGTTGATCTTCGTCTGTGCACAGACCTTACATTCGCTAACTCCTTACCCCCACATTTGGAGATAAGTCCTAGATTAGACATCTTGTTTATTCTTTTATAATGAACATGTCCTAGTCTATTATGCCACAACTCAAGAGAATAACCAGAAGAAGAGGCTGCATTTATTATCTCCATTGGAGCTACAAGTTGAAGTTTGAACATCCCTTCGATATAAAAAGTCTTTCCGAAGTATGTTCCTTTATAAGATATGACAACCTGACCAGCGTTAATGTCCATCCGCAAGCCTACATTGTAGAGCAGACTTCCAGAGACCAGGTTCTTGGCTATAGCCGGTACATCCTAAAGCGTCAGAGACTTGTAGTAGTACCATCACAATCCCCAGTACTTTAGCTTCTGTCCGGTTCGCCACCATAACCTTCTCAAAACAAGTTTATATGTGGTGAACCACTCCTTCTTTGAGCAAACATGGCACAATGCCCCAGTATCTATCCACCAGTCCGTGTCAACACTATTTGAGTCAATCTGCACAATCATAGCAACAAAGTTAGCCTCACCTTACTGTTTTTGTTTAGGTTTTTCCTTGCAATCCTTCCTGCAATGGCCTTTCCTGCTACAGTTGAAAGAGGTCCCATGTCCTTTAGACTTGGGCTTGAATTGAGCCGACTTCACCTTTAGATAGTGAACGTCCTTCTTCTTCTTGTGAGCAGCCTTCTGCTTTCCCTTAGAGTCTCCACCTTGTACCAAGTTGGCCTTGGCCATCTGTTTTGACAGGGTATCCACTTTGAGTTGAGCCCTCAACTCGTCTTCCATAATCCAGTGTAAGAGACGCTTAAGATCCACCTCCATATTCTTACGGTGCATATCCGTAATAAAGTTGCTCCACCCAGGTGGGAGCTTGGCAAAAATTCTTCGAAATTGAAAGCATCGACCAGGGGCATGCCAACATCCTCAAGTTTTTGTCGTAACTTGAGAAATTCTTTGACTTAAGGCAATATCATCTTGTCGTCCTCAAACCGCATCCTCAAGACTTTTTCAGTCATGTGGATCTTATTTTTGTTCTCGTCTGCCTTGTAGAGATTCTCGATAGACTCACAAACGTTCTTTGCATTGACCTTCTTGCTGTAAGACTCTGCTAGAGAGTCCTCCATAGAGTTCAAGATAAGCAACTTGCAGAGGTTGTTATCTTTCCTCCACTTTGATTGAAGAGTAGTGGCCTCAGCGACCCTTTGAGAATTTTTACCCTCTGAAATCAAAGGCTCAAGATCTGTCAACACATAGTCCACATTCACGAGTTAAAGATTAAGGCTGACCTTTCTCTTCCAGACATTGTAATGCTCCCCGTCAAACTTCTCAGGTTTGTTAAAACTTGTGTCGAGAAGATTTGCACGACTGTTCTCCATCAAATCTGGATCTTGCTTTGAGATTGTTATTCTCGAAATAGATCTTAGATGGAAGAACGTAAGTAGACAGAGTGATTCTGCAAACGAATTTGCTCACACACTCTGTATATAAGGAACTTCAAAGAATTCAGAGCAAAAGAATTTGCTTCTCTAAAGATCCTGTAGCCTCTTAAAAGAAGACGGAGGAAGATAAAGATGCAACTATGCTGGGGTGATGAAGATCACCGTTGCTCAAAGTAAGATTTGCCCTACTACGATCTGCTCCCACAAAGCAGCAAGTTAAAAAAAGACTTCTGGAATGCTCGTTGTCACATCGCAGAACTCCTTAGACTCCAATGGCAGCAATCTCTCAACTCTCTTCATCTCTTTTTCCTGAATCAATTGTCAAAGAAGACACTAAGTGTGTATTTATAGTGTTGGCCCGAAACCCTAACTCTAATCCTGGTCGTACACTGACTACGAAAAAATAGAAACAAATCATGGATAGATTTAACTAAATCGAATTCAAATTCCACAAAAATATGATCTGTAATATTGACTCAATCTTTCCATAAATGTCCAAATCTTCCAATCAGTGCCTAACAACAGTACAGCAGCGCGTGCAACAGCCAATGCACTAAGCCACGCCCTCAGCAGCACAAGCGCGTAGAAGTCCTGAGGTGTAGCTATTAGCCCAATAATTATATCGTGTTTTTGAATATGGCTACTCAATTAATTTTAACATAATAATATCACTAATATTCATATACTCACTATCATGTTGCTACTTAAACTTAGCATTTGTCCTAATTGTTCTATATCATATTGTCATGCTTGTATCGTACTGCAAATATTGTTTTGCTCGCCTAACATGTATTTATAGACATGAAGTAAGCATGATCAAACATGATCAAACCAGGACATATGCAATGAAGAATTAATGATGAGCTAAAGACGGCGTCATACAAGAAGATTTTTTTGAACCTACCTATCCGGGGCCTCGCATCGGGGGTTCCGCTACCCGGTTAGCGGACAGGGATCGAGGGGACAGCGCCCTCCATAGGGGATCGGGGGCAAAGCCCCCAAAAGGTATTCAGATATCATATCAGTTTATCTTTGGACGACTGCTGTCAAAGAAAAAGACGTCTTCGGGTCTGCTCAAATATTAGAAAAAATGCATCATCAAAGGGCTCTTGGTTTTCCTATTTGTTCCAAGTTTGTAATCTTTAATTTATTAAGTCTAGGAGAATGTGTACGTTGAGTTGCACTGTGTCATCTCAACCCCTAGATATATCTCTCCAAGCTCTACCATACAAACAGACCAATTCCTGAACCAAACCAAACCACCATATCCCATTGAGAACTTCTGTCCCAAGGGAGACAGAGTTCGGGCCGAACTCTGTCTAAGGCAGAGTTCGGGCCGAACTCTGCACCTGAGTTTTAACACCCTAATTTTTAAGGCCTGCTTGATACAAGCTGTCCAGCGTTCAAAATTTTGAATTCTTGAGACAGAATTCGGGCCGAACTCTGCCTCCCCAAAGTAGTATAAATAAAGCTTGAATTTTCTCATTTCAAATCATCTCTTACCTTCAAATATTTAAGCCTTCTAAGCTCTACTACTCCAAGCCTTACTCTTCTCATCTACTAGCCACAAAACTTTCCAAGCCCCAAAGGTGCTCAGTGAGAGTCAGCTAGAAGTTTGTGTGTAATAGTTTCAAAAAAATCACTTGGACAATTCCAAGTTTCGCCATCTGCGAATCTGTAAGAAGTTGACGTGCTCTTCTGAGTAAAGGCACGTGGGTTGTACGCTATTTCACAAATAGTGGATTTCAATCCTGAGCTAGAGTTCCCAGGCCTCGACTAGTCCTCCACGAGGAAAACTAGCTTAAAACTGCTATGTCTGTGTATGCTTCTCTGATCTCTGTTTATATTACGTATTTATACTCTGATTATACTTTCTGTTGGTTGGACTTGAATAGAGTTATTTTTTAATTTGAGTATTTTCGACACATACTCTATTCACCCTCCTCTAGAGTTGCCTACACTTTCTTCAGTAGCACGCAGGAGCGCGTGTGGAAGCGGCCGCGCAGAACCGCACCTAGCCCGCGCCTGTCCCCGAGTCTGCCCCCGTGCCTGCCCATGCGACTCCCGCAACAAAAGCGGACAAAGCGTCATGCTAAATGCAAAGTGCGCCAAAAAGCGCCACTTTGCGCCCTTGAGTCCGAGTTCGAGCCCGAGTCCGAGTCACTAAGCCCCTTCAGAACTTAGATCTAAAGAGAATCATTCCATGAGCATGACAAAAAATATAAATGCTTCCTTTGTGGAGTTAGCCCTCTTTCTACTAGAAAAATACTTCCACATGGCACCTATGTGTCCCACCACACCCTAAGTGCACATCTCAACACAAGCAAAACTTTATATTGAGATACTCACTCTTTGGTGTGAGCAATGTGGAACTATTCTTTCTAGTTTACAAAGGCAAAACACAACAAATAAGCAGCAAAAATTACCCTTGCACCCCACAATAATCATATTTATCTATTTTATGTCATACTTGGAGATACATTTGGTAAATGTAATGTTATATAGCAAGAAATCCTATATTCCTAGAAATCAAATTCCTTGGAAACAAATTCATCGAAATTTATACCATGTAAGGTGTAACATATGTTACTCATATGTGTAACCCTAGCCTTGTTGGTGTTGGGTGGAGTCCCAATCTATGTGGAGAAATTCTGGAGTGTGACAAACGTCATCCGTGTGTAGGAGAAGCTCGGAGAGTGCGATGAGTGTCGTTCACGTATCGGCGAAACTCGGAGTAGCGGAGCAGCAGTTTCTGCCCATGCCTAGAGAAAATTCGGGGTGAGTTCGGCATGAGTTCGGTCCAAGGGGAACTCGAGTCAAAACTTTGCTCGACTTGCTAGCTCGAAAACACTTGAACTCAGGTAGAGTTCGGTTGTCGGGGCTGTGCAAATTTAGAAAGGTGTTTTTACACCGTTGGATCACATCCAATGGTCCAAATCTGTTACGACTTTGAGGTGGTATATATTAGATATTTCCTAACCATAATTAGCAATTCAGGAGATGCTTTACAGTTTTGGAGATGGAAAGAAGATTTGCGGCTATTTCGAGAGGTGATTGTTTCGGGTAACTCTACTCTTCAACTTTGACGACATTCGGGTAACAAATTTTTTTAGGAGAGTAGATTTGTAACCTCCGTCAAAGTTGAACTTCAAAACATATACATAGAATTGTTGTTTTCAAAATATACATAATTTTAATTAAAAAATATGCAAAAAAAATTGAAAGTATTTACATAATTGCGTAAGTCTTATTCAATATTCGATTAGGACAACAAACTATATAAAAATTTAGTATTTTATAACCAAAACTCACCGATTTTTTTTTCAAATCGGTCTGAACCTCTCATTTGGTTCAGTTTTCAGTCTAAAACCAAATAATGTTCACCAATACTAAGAAGAATTGGCACAACACCGCAGTCGAGAAAGAGGGCGGCTAATTTTTATCGGCCATCATTCAGTATTGAAAGAGGAGGTGTAGAAAAATGTTACAAAGAATGACACGGCCCACACGCAACGACATGCACATGACATTAAATCTTGAGTGACCTCTCTCAAGTGTTCATTTGGAAAATATTTGTTTCACTTGACAACTAAGTCGTTGTAGTATAGTGGTGAGTATTCCCGCCTGTCACGCGGGTGACCCGGGTTCGATCCCCGGCAACGGCGAATTAGTTTATTTTTGTATTAATATTATGTTGTAAAAAATTTATTAGTTGTTTATGTGGAGGACAAAACTCAAATTTTGGTCTCACCAATAACACATGCCACCACAACCGCTAGACCATGGCCCTTTTATAGATGCAAGAAAGCAAAAGGTAGTCAATAAGCTCTCTTATATACTGCTACTAAGTTATAAAAATATAGCTATCTAAATAAATTGTAGAAAACATAATTTAGACTGAATATACTCCAATTACAATTCTTAATTCTAATTTAAATTATAAATTTTAAGTCTTACGTTATAATTTTGAATAAGTTTAAAGTTACATAAAATTCTCACCTATCACTATATATATATATATATATATATATATATATATATATATATGTTACACCTTATATATATATTGTTGGTATTGGGTGGGGTTCCCAATCTATGTGGAGAAATCTCGGAGTGCGACGAATGTCATCCGTGTGTCGGAGAAGCTTGGGGAGTGTGACGAGTGTCGTTCGCGTATCGGCGAAACTCATAGTATCGGAGCAGCAGTCTCTGCCTATGCCTAAGGGAAATTTGGGGTGAGTTCGGCATGAGTTCAGTCACAGGAGAACTCAGCCCGAGTTCGGTCCCCCGGGAGTTAGAACATTGCTCTTGTTGGCTCGAAAACAATTGAACTTGGCCCGAGTTCGGGAGGCTGTGTAAATTTGGGAAGGTATTTTTACACCGTTGGATCATATCAAATAGTCCAAATAGTCCAGATCTGTTACGGCTTTGAGGGGGGTATATATTAGACATTTTCTAACCCTGATTAGCAATGCAAGAGAGGCTTCACACTTTTGGAGATGGAAAGAAGATTTGTGGCTATTTCAAAGAGGAGATTGTTTCGAGTAACTCTGCTCGTCATTCATCGTGAGTTTGTAATTGTGTTTTTCATATTTCAAGTAGTATGGTGATCTGTTTAGATCGGTAAGAAGTTTGTAAGGAGTCATTTAGAAATATTTTAACCTAAAATTATTTTGCTAATTATAATTATTAATTAGTTATTCTAATTAATTATTTGGAGAGAATATCCATTATTAATCCCTTCCCATAAGAGAATAACTAATTATAATTATTAATTAGTTATTCTCCTTTCTTTTTCATGCATGTGTCTATCTTTAAATTTTGTGGACAAATTTTTTTAGAAGGGTAGATTTGCAACCTCCGTTAACCCAAATGTCGTCATTTAGTATTATTTTGACCTAAAATTATTTTGCTAATTATAACTACTAATTAGTTATTCTGATTAATTATTATGGAGAGAATTCCCATTATTAATCCCTTCCCAAAAGAGAAACTCCTAGAAATTTCTAGATTCTTCCATTTCCTAACTAACTAGATTCTCATGCATATAATAGTTGAGAGAGAGAGAGAGAGAGAGAGAGAGAGAGAGAGAGAGAGAGAGAGAGTGTGTGTGTGTGTGTGTGTGTGTGTGTGTGTGTGTGTGTGTGTGCGCGCGTGTGTGTGTGTGCGCGCGCCCATAACTTCCTCTTCACTTTTTCTTCTCCACAAAAGTCCTATTTTTTTCGTCCCCCTCCAAATCTAACCATAACCCCTTTCCTCTTTGGTCCAAAATTTGAGCTGTTGTTCTTCAAATAAGGGGACAGAGTTCTGTCCTAGACGGAGTTCGGTCCGAATTCGGTTCCTATGGATCCAAAACTAAATAATATTTGCAAGTAGTCCTTGAGTAAATCAGTTTGTAAACTATTTATCACCTTGGATTAGCGTATGAGCCGGTTCCCAGCTAGCGTTGGTCCAAAGATACTTAAATATCGTGTCGCTTAGGTCTCTTTACATCCTTTTGGCAGAAGGATCCTTTTGGCATGTACCCAAAGTAATCTCTACTTTAACAAACTTCTAAATTTCCATCCATTCTTCTTCATTTACAAGCCCAAACCATGGTGATTCTCTAGGAGGAGCTCACAATTCCGAGGAGAGATCAAAGGACTTCTTCCCCAAGCCATTTTTCCTTGTTTGGATCTCTTGTTTGGATCTCTACTAGAGCCAATCTCTAGTAGGTTTTTTTTCCTTGTTTGGATCTCTACTAGAGCCAATCTCAATTCCATGTTTATTTGTCGTTAGAAATTTCTAAGTGATCACCAAGTGTTTGTGTGTATGTTTCAATAGAATTTTGATTTCTAAAGATTGTTTATGCTTCTAATCTCTAATAAATGTAATAGGAATTATGTAGAATAAGTTTGTATAGGTTTTGTAGGATCGATGGCACCTCTAGAGGGGGTGAGTAGAGTGCGTGTGTGCAGCGGAATAATAATCACCACTTTAAAATATTTATGGCAGTAATCAAACAAATATGAAGTAGGCAGTATATAAGTAAATGCGTAAAGTAAATGAGTAGGGAAGAGCAAACACACCAAGGTTTATACTAGTTTCCCTCTGAGAGGACTAATCCAGTCGCGAGAAATCTTGCCCGCTATTTAATCCATTATTTTGAATAGAGATTACACCGTGTGCTTTGCTCCGAAGAATGCGCCAACTTCAATACTGTCGTATTTTAATCTGAAGCCCACGATCAAACTTCAACACCGTCGTGTTTTCATCCAAAGCCCACGAACAAACTTCAACACCTTTCTGAAGAAAACTTTTATACTCCAAGCTTGTACAACTCGAATACTCCTAATCGGAAACCACCGACACTTAGAAGAAGAGGAGTTGTCTTGGGAATAGGAAGATTAAAGCTCTTTAAGTAAAAAAGGAAGCTTTGGAATAGATAGAGCAGATGAAGAGTGAATGAGTAATCAGAAATGACAAATTCTTCTCTATTTATAGATTTTTCTAGGACAAAGTTCGGGCAGAACTCGGTAGGGTTAACGTTCATAATTTTGAACGTTACAGATCCAAAGAAGTATAAATTTGCTGCTGACCAGGAGAAATTTAAGTGGACCGAGTTCAGCTAGAACTTTGGCCGAGTTTGGCTAGGCTGATTTCAGGTCAGTTTTGGTTCAGCAGGGTTTTTGGACGAGCAAGGGTTTAGGATTTGGTATAGGTCAAAAGGGTTTGTGAGAGTGGTCTACTAAATTGCCAGTGATCCCGACTCACAAATTATCTAGACTCAATAAATAGAAAATTACAGAATAAATTGAAAAAACTAATAGCCCTTTTGATGATGCCTTTGAGCACACTTGAAGACGCCTTTTTTCTTGACGACAGATGTCCAAAGATAAACAGATCTGAAAATCTGAATACATTTTGGGAGCTTCGCCCCCGGACCCCCACAGGAGGCGCTGTCCCCTCGATCCCTGTCCGCTGACCAGACAGCGGAACCCCCGAGTGCGAAGCCCCGGATAGGTCGTTGGGTGGTTTAGAGAAATCTTCTAATTTAACGTCATCTTTGGCCCATCATCAAATCTTCATCGCATATGTCCTGGTTTGATTATGCTTGATCATGCTTACTGCATGTCTACAAGTACATGTTAGACGAACAAAACAGTATCATAGTATGATAATAAGATAACATTTAGTGAGCAGTAGGACAATGCTAAGTTTAAGTAGCAATATGATAGTAAATTTATGAATATTAGTGACATCATTATGTTAAACTTTAACTGATTAGCCATATTCAAAAATATGATATAATTATTGGGCTAACAGGTTTATGTATATGGATTTGGGGGTTCGGAAGTATCAGTTGATTATGAGTTATTCATGGGTCTAGTCTATTATAAAAGACGTGAATAAGATTAAAAAAATAGAGAGATGGTGCCTCGTACCTCGAGTATAACTAGACAACGGAGTCAATGATTGGTGGAGTCCAGTGTGAGCGAACTTTATATAATAATTTGCATACCAAGTGGGTTGTATAAAAGGTTGGTTTGAATCACGGGCAGGTTGAATTGGTGTAGTAAGAGATGTGAGGTCTAAAATATATGGAATGGGTGGGAGGACATGTGAGTTAATTCGGTCAGAGGCAAGTACGACAGTTGGGGAAACAAGTAAGCTAGTACAGTTTGTTGGAAGTGGTGGTAGTGCGATTTGACTTGGAAAGCTGGTGGGAGTGGAAGAATCAAAAAGAAAGTTATTTGTGGCTTCAGTGGTAAGTGGTACATAATTTAAGGGATAGTGATGGGGTTGGCTAATGTGAGGTAATGATGGAGGATTATATTGAGGGAGAATTAGTTTAAATGGAAGTATATTTTCATAGAATTTGATATCTCGACTAACAAAAAATATCATAGATTCTAAATCAAATAATTTGTAACCTTTTTGTCCAGTAGGATATCGAAAAAAATGTAACAGCTAGCGCATGGCACAAATTTGGATTTAGGTTGGAACTATAGTGGCATAACAAAGACAACCAAAAAACACGAAGGTGATTATATGGTAGTGGGTGATGATGCAAACGTTAGAAATGTGTGGTGTTATCAAGAAGTGGTATTGACAAATGATTAATTAAATAAACAACATTTAAGGCACTCACCCCAAAAGTGAATACGTAAACTAGATTGAAAAAGTAAAGCACGAGTAACCTGTAAAATATGACGATGCTTACGTTCGATAATCCTATTGTTGTGGAGTATATAGACGCAAGAGTAGTAAGCCGGGGGGGGTGAATAGGGTCAAGCTAACTAATCAAGCACTTAACACAAGCTAATGGAAAATTTAAAAATATAAGTGCAAGAGAAGAAGCAAAATAATACCGACACCTGATGTATCCTGGTATCCTCCCAAGGGGCACTCCAGTCCCGGAACTCTCTCCGGATTTAATCCACTATTATCGCAAATAGTACAACGTGAGTTTTTATACGAAGGTTCACCAACTTCTTACACGAGAGCTTTAGTCCGAAGGCCTCTCCGACTTCAACCGAGAGTTTGGATCCGAAGGCTCTCCAACTTCAACCGAGAGTTTGGATCCGAAGACTCTCCAACTTCAACCGAGAGTTTGGATCTGAAAACTCTCCAACTCCAACCTTTCATAATAGGTTTTGATCTTCTTATACAACAAGATGAAGATCTCACTTTTTAACTCAATAACTCTAACACAATTGTGGATGGCAAATGAAAGCTTTGTAGAGTTGTTTGTGGATAGGCTTTGGTGGTTTAGAAATTTTTAGGCTCAAAATATCAACCTTGAATGAAGGGGTTCAAGGCTATTTATAACCAAAGCATTGAAAAGAGCTCAAAGGCAACTTTTCAATCAGTGATCGGTATATCGTCGGTACGAACCGGTATACCGGTCTAGAATTACAACGGCTAGAAATATAGCCGTTGGGATTATTAAATGCTCGAAATCCGACCGCTGGATTTTTAACGTTACTGAATCGGTATACCATCGGTATAGATCGATATTTTGTCGGTATGTCGATTTTGTAGACAGAAACTTTCTGTGAACAAAAATCGGTGTAGACCGATATACCGTCAGTATGTCGATTTTCATCCGAAAATGATCCTAGGCTAATTTTTATCCTAGCTTTCGATTTTGCCATCCATTTCTTGTGTTTATAATTATTCCTAAGACTCATTACAGACTTCAGATATACTGTAGCAGGTGCAGGCTTCTTCAGATTCTTGAAATGATGATGGCATGGCATGGCTTCTTTCCTTGATAGATGTTGGCTTCTTCCTTGACGGCATCTGTCCAAAGATATCCAGTTTGTGAAAATTGAATACCTTTCGGGGACTTCACCCCCGAACCCCCACGGGGTGCGCTGCCTCCTCAACCCCCGTCCATTTACCAGGCAGCGGAACCCCCGAGTGCGTGGCTCCGGAGATGTCGTCGGGTGGTTCAGAGAAATCTTGTGGGATCCGTCGTCTTTGGCTCACCATGATTTCTTTATTTCATATGTCCACATTGATCTTGATTATTACTTTTCTGCATGTACATGTTAGACGAACAAAGCAATATACATGTAGCAAATATGATAAGATAAAGCACAGTAGGACAATGCTAAGTTTAAGTATAAGAGCTATAGTGATAGCATAAATATTAGTGATATCATAATGTTAAACTTAATTGAATAACCATAATCAAAACATAGTTTTAATTTTGGCAACTCAATTAAATTTAAAATATATAAAATAAAAACTCATATCACTAATATGTAAAACAATAAGCACATATCACCAAAGGTATAAGTATAAGTAGAAATGTTATAGTGATAGTATGAAGATTAGTGATAATGAAATGCTAAACTTAACAGATTAACCATATTCAAAAACATGATACAATCATTGGGCCAACAGCAAGAACGTTAAAATTCAATAACCATAGTGATAAAAAAAAATAAACATAAAGAAATAAATTTGTTGCCATTATCATTTCAAATTATTTTGATTTGTGAGTTAAATTGAGCCAAAATAAAAGTAAAGAAAGACATAAGTAGTATAGGGACGTTAGATTTATATGCCATAAGGAATAATCACGTACAATGAGTAAAGTAATCAACGATCATTAGAAAAAAAAATGAGCACATGAATATGTTGGATGTTTATGGGGACCCCAAATATCACAATGTATTAGTAAAAACGAAAACTGAGAGGAAGTACTACTAGACGAAAAATGTAACAAGTTTGGTTTGCTAATGGACAAACGTCACAATTATTCTCAAAATGTTCACTAAAAGAGAAAACAAACTTAGATGTTACACAGAGACACGCGAGAGATGGGTAATCAAGATGAAGGTGCCAGGTGATATCGACAGCGATTGTATGATATGCAGTAGGTGACTTGTGAACTAGTAACATGAAATAGAGACCTCCACTTTGCTTACCCCCAATCGATCATTATTCTCGTAGCCAAGTCATGCAAACCACAAAAATCCGAAAAAAGAATCATGCAACAATTCAAGGACTTGGTGATTTTACTGGCACATAAAATATTCTTCGAAAAGAAGGTACATGAAGAACATCTTTTAAATTGACATCTTTATTATAATATATTGTGTCGGTAGATTCAATGGGTACGATAGAACCCGTGGATGTGATTGGACAAACAAAGAAGAATAAGAAGCAATATGATTATGGCAACACTGTCTAAAATCCAATAATTTGACAAAATTGAATTAATTGATGGAGGATTATGTAGTGTCCCATCCCGCTCAGTTCAACCTGTGGAATCAAAATGCTAATGGCGTTTAGACTTAGCCATGCAACAGCTTGCTCGAAGTCCCGCTCGGTCGAGGCGACTCCTCGCTAAGGTGGGTGGCTTAGGTGAACTTGCCTCAGCTTGGCCTTCACACTAATAAAATGAAAATTTTTAAATGCACAAGTAGGCATGATAATAAAAAAGACGAATCCACATAGCTAAGGGAATAATCAAAGTTGGGTCGGACTGAGTTAGAATATGGAAAAGGTTCCACAGTCGGCTTAGAATCGTTGCACGACGTGCTTTCAAAATGACACTCGGTCCTTCATTCCGTGGCTTGGGAGAAGAAAAGTTGGTCTAAGTTGCCACAAAACTATGAAATTAGCCTAAGTCATAGGCGTCGTACAATATAAATACTTGGTAAAGCATGCACGGTCCTACTGTCCAATGCTTGATAAAGCATGCACTATCCCAATATCCAATGCTTGGCATAGCAAAGTGTCCCATAAGTCTCAATGCATGTTTCTATAGTGCAAGGCTTGGCATAGCCTTTGCTCGTTCCACGGGTTAAGTTGTTGCATGATTGAGTTAGGCAAAAAGTTATGTCGGGCTAACGAAGTTATTCTAAGCATTGTCCTATAATTTCTGTGGTTGTCATAGCCACATAGTCCCATGGTCTCAAGGCTCATCATATAGAGTATAACTTGAGCAGTAGTGTCGCATAGAACACAAGTTGGTTTAAGGCATGAGCCACGGTTGGTTCAGTAAAAAGTTAGCTACAGTCTATGACACCGAAAGAACATGTTTTGTTCAAGTTAAGCGGAAAGGCTATGCAATAGCCGTTCCCTGGATTTCAAAGAATGAAAAGTTCAAGCGATGGTTTGTCGCGAGGCGGTCCCTTGTTTGGGAGTCTCATGGTTCGGATGCACGTCTTACATGATATGGTTTCGAGCACATTTTGCTAAAGTATGGGTCAAGTTGTACCACAAATTAGGTCATGCATTTACGTGAGTCTAGATAAAGTCTCGTAGGTGCATGGTCATGGACAACTTGTGCACAAGGGCGATGTTTCTTCGGACGACAACCTGGGGCCACATGAATCAATCCGTCCATAGGGGAAACACGGTATAGCTGATGTTAGATAGGCAACCATGAATTCGATGGGCTGTTATTGGGGCTAGCTATATGCATTGACCGACCCATCATATTTCTAGCTATGTCCACGATGGCTAGTTAATACCAGTGATCTTTCATATAGATAAGTTGGCGTGCTGAACGGCTATCCGCATGCACGATGTCAGTCGAATCAAAGGAAGTGTAAACACGGCATAAACTGAGTCAAGGAAAGGTATGCACAGTTGCAACATTAGTATGAAGCCTAAGATTTGGCTATAGTAAAGACACGTGCTACGGTACGGGATGTGGCGTCGAACATTAAGTCATTGGCATGGAGTTGCATAATTCAGATTTGAGTCGTTTCGAGTTAAGTCAAGAAGGATCGTAAGGCAAATTTGGTTTAGAAATGTTGAGTTGTGAGGCACGGCCTCAATGTTGAAGCACGGACCAAGTTTATGGCACGATCTCGAAATATGGCACGAAAGTCAAGCACGAGTTGGTACATTGATGTTGCAAACACGAGAAGGGTCTAGAGGCAAAGTATAAGTGAGTTGTTGGTGCGAGGCACAGTGAGGGTCTAGAGACACAAAATAGGCTAGACGTCTATGTTCTAAAATTGATCCTAAGGCAAGAATAGAAAGACAATCATAAAGGGTTTATGTTGCACAAAGTAAATGTACGTGTTGGTTTGTATGGGTGGGCGAGGAGCTCACTCCACCAGTACCGTTGAGTACTGATACCCACACAGTTTTCATGTGCAGGCACAGGTAGAAGCTCGTTGGCGCGGAGCTCGCTTGGATACGTCGAGGCACGGAGTTCCTTAGCATTTCGAGGCGTGTGGCCGCAATATAGTCTGGACTTATACGAGACATAATGTATGGATATCGCCTATCTGAAGCATCCGCTGGCTCTTCAAATTGTATTGAGAGATGAGAGATCTGAGTGTGTAAACAGAGAGAAAAGTGAGCTTGAGCGACTTGTAATCTCGTCTTTGCGCCTTTTGTAATATTTCGTTCATTATCAATAAGAGACTTTGATTTCGTTTCAATACTTGTGTTGACTTTCTTTATTCAATGTATCTGCTTGGGACTTCTGTGCGACGACCCCATCACTTAGCCTATAATCGGCCGTTATGAAACTCGTCTTGCGTGAGCGCAATCTAGTCTCACGCGGCATCACGCCTTAGCGAGTACGATCGGTCCTACGGATTCGGGACGTGACATATTATACATACTTGTTGCGTTTGCATAGACATCATTATTACCCTTAGACAAGTGTGCCATATTAGCCATTACAGTGTTAATTGTTAATATCGCTCGATGAATAGTACTGGACAAATATCTTGTAAATTGGAACTGACAGAAGTGTTTGTGGGGCCATGAGAAGAGAGAACAACACCATGCTCGTGTGGAGTAGGACTCGTGCTGGCCATAGGCTTTGGTGTAGTTGCCGCATGTGCAACATGGTAGCTTGGCTGACCCATATGTTGTCATTGTCGACTACCATGTAGCATGTTACTTTTTGGATCTGATGTCATATTAATTTTAGAAGAAAAAAAATATTTGAAAAAAATATTTAATATTCGTTCAATCTTGCCAATGTACATAAATCATTATACGATGATACAAAAAATTATTTTTTAAAATAATAATAATATACAATATTCATATAATGTAATTAAAAAAGTATAAATTATGCCTATGCTATAATTTAAAAATATACAATAATCACATAATTTGCTTCTAACACCAATTGTCTGCTGTCCCGTCATGTCCGCATGTAAAATTATGTCATGCAGGACAATGTATTCTACAATTCATGCACTCAAAAAGAGTCTATTTTTGTTCACACACCAAAATTAGAATATATGTTCACCTTTTCACTAAAGTATTGACACATGTTATTTTTATCCTATCTAAAATTACATTGTGGATGATTTTGTGAACATCCACACTAGTTTGACATGTGACAATACTTGAATGGAAATGTGAACATTTATTCTAGTTTTGGTGGATGAAAAAAAAATAAAAAAATGTACTAAAAATTGTTAGCTATTGCTCAGTTGGCTGAGAGCAAAAGCTCAACCTCAAGCCTTATTTTAGTCCCACATCGGCTGGACAAGTAGAAAGAAGTGGGTATATATTACTACTCCCTCTATTGCTTCATTAAAAGTTGTGTGTGGGAGCTCCATGGGCCACACGCGCGCGCCGCCGCCACCGCCCGGCCCGGCTCGGCTCGGTTCGGTTCAGCACGCGTAACGGGTGCGGGCACGTGCCCACATCTGCGGGCGTCGAATGCCGATTCGATTTCTTCTTCGGGTTCGGGCTGAGACCCTAAAACCTTTTTGCTCCTCTTTAAAATTTTCTGACCGTTACCATTCTTTAATTTTGTAACGTTTGGTACAATTAATATTGTCCAGGTTCATTGAACCTCATGTTACACATTTGTTTTATTGTGTAACGTTTTCTTTTATTATCCTTTAATTTTCTGTCCGTTGGAGAGTACCAAACACCCTATAAATTTAGATCCTTCTCATTCTTTCTAGTAAACAGAAACATTTTCTTCTCGAAACTCTCTAAATTTCTCGTCTTCATCGTACTGCTGCTGTTGTTCCTTTTTGCTCTGGGCGGAGCTAAGTCGGGGTCATTCTCTCGACGTCGTGTGCGGCAACGAGATTCCGGTGGAGCGGAGATTTTACCACTAGGGGCGTTCGGATTCAGTCTGCACATAGACCCGAGCTAACTCTTAAGGCAGTGCTACGTGCACGACTTTCCCGGAGGCCGGTAACACTTTAATTTTCTTTTATTTTGCAGATTTAAATCGAAGAATTTTTTTCTAACAATCTAAGAGTTAGTAACTTGTCTAATATTTTAAGTAAAACGTTTGCTTCTAATAGTTTAAGTAAAACGTTTGCTTGCTGACGTTTCCTTTCTAATATTAATACTTTGTCTAATATTTTAAGTTAAACGTTTGTCTATCTAAGAATTTTCTAACGTTTGCTACGTTCTGGAAATTCTTCAATAATTGAATATTCTACTGTTTACTGTTTTCAACAAGTTGAATATTCTTCAAATAATTGAATATTCTTCAATAGTTGAAAACGTTCTGAAAACGTTTGCTTCAGTTGAAAACGTTTGCTGTGTTGTGAAACCCATTTTATTCACCATTATGTCATAAGTTACACATGACCCTTGGAGTCATGTAACTCATGACCCTTGGGTTATGTAACTCATGACCCTTGGGTTGCCCATTAGCCCTATATATATGGCCCTTGCCATATGATGAAGTGAAGGGAATAAAAATACTATTCTACAATATCTTGTCTTCCTTCGTACACGTTATCAGCACGATTGCTGAAGCAAGGTGAATCGACGTCCAGATCTCGACGTCATCCTCCCTTTTTCCCTAGTCGATCCGACTGGTAACACTTCTTAAATTTTTTTTACAAATTATTGTTTGAATGAAAATTAGCAATATATATATCTAACAATCTAAGAGTGATATTCTTTATATTGCTAACGTTCAAAACAAATAGTTGTTTTGTTAACGAATTTACTTCTTACAAACAAAATAGTTGCTTCTGTTAATATCTATTTGCTTTCAAGCATTTCAAGCATTTCATTATACCATCCTGTAACACCCAGAACGAAAGTATTTCAAGCATTTCAAGCATTTCAAGCATTTGATCTTCTAAATAGATGGAATATTAAATTTGGTTAATTTATTATTTTATTAACAGAATAATATTTCATTAATTTATTACTTGAAATGTGGTAATATTTCATTAACAGAAGCAAATTAGATATTAATATCAATGTTGTTAGAATATTAAATTTGGTTGTTCTTGTTCAATTGTCTTCGAGACTCTCGCATAAATATTTAATTTTAATTTATGCATGTTTTTTACATGATAGATAAAATGGCCAAAATAGCGAGTGTCGATTTCGAAGTACTAGATGCTGCTGGGAAAAATTATTTGAGCTGGCACGTGGACCTGAAGTTCCACTTACGTGCCCAGGGCTTATTAGCCACAATTTCAACTCCTCTTCCATCGGCTCCGGCCACTGGTACGGAAAATACAGCAAACACTGCTATGGTTGTTTCTACAGTGAACGTCTCTGATATAGATAAGGCAAAATCCATTATCTACATCAGGAGACACATTGATCGGACCCTGAAGGCCGAATACCTCACTGTAGAAGACCCAAAGGAATTGTGGACTGCACTGGAGGACCGCTATAAACATCAAAAAGATGTAATCCTCCCATGTGCAAGGTATGAGTGGGAAAACCTTCGACTTCAGGACTTTAAGTCCGTAGCTGAGTACAACTCAGCTCTCCATAATATCACCTCACGCCTGAAGTTGTGTGGTGAAGAAGTCTCGGAGTATCGCATGTTGGAAAAAATATATACATCCTTCCACGAGAAGGACGCAATCCTCATGCAACAGTACCATGAACGAAAGTTCACAAAGTACTCTGAATTGCACTCCACCCTGATGATGGCAGAGCAAAACAGAGAACTTCTCTTGGCCACTCATAACCTACGCCCTGCAGGCTCAGCTCCTCTCCCAGAAGCTCATTTTTCTTCCAAGAAGCAGAAGAAAAATAAGGACAGATCTAACATGGGAAATGCCCAGAAGAGGCCGGCCAGAAGTCCACCCAAGAACAACTTTCATCCCCAGAGCAGCAAAAGTGGGGCAAAGAAGAAGTGGAAGAAGACCACAGAACTGATGTCCATTCCCAAGAAAAATTGGGAGGACAAATGCCACAAATGTGGCATGACTGGACACTAGTCCAGAAACTGTCGCACCCCACGACATCTACAAGATCTGTATCAAGCGAGCCAGAAGTCTCAAATTGAAACAAATCTGGTAGAAAAGCAGCCGTCTACTCAGTTCTCGGCGGAAGACTTCGAGAATGACGACCTACTCGACTAGAGCCATTATCTTATTTCCTGCTTTTAAAAAAAAAAAAAATTGTTGCCGCATTTTCATATTATGCTTCTCTTTTAAATTTCTTGAAAAATGATATTTATTCTTACATTTGACAAAGAAAATTTTACGAAGTCTCTCCGAATAGGCTCACCTATTTGGGTATGATGTCAGAAAGAACTTGGGGCTTGGTTCTTAAGAGGTCCCCGGTGACCCTCCTCCCTCATTTTCCCGCCTGGTCATATTCACGTAGAGCTACCGAAAGGGGATGACCGAATATTATTTTTTTTTGCTCAAATTGTATTTATAAATTATGCATTTTTGCAAGCAACTTATTGACCTCTCTATATCGGTCCGTCGATCGATATAAGAGAATTTTTTTTCAAAACTGTTGTTTTAATTACAATTGTTTGTTGTTATTTTTTTTCAATAGATCTATAGATGAAGTGTGAATGCCTTGTGGACAGCGCCTCGACGCACACAATCCTTCGAGAAAAAAGCTATTTTTATAGCTTATATGATTATGACGGTCCTGTTATTACGATATCAGGACTATCAAACATAATAGAAAGATCTGGTGAAGCAATTATATTGCCCCAAATAAAACAAGACTAATAATAAAAGATACACTATTCTCTCCTAAATCAAATAGGAACCTCATAAGTTTCAAGGACATTCGTTTAAACGGATATCACTTAGAAACAAATAAAATAAATGAGACAGAATATCTGTATGTTACTCGTCTAAAAGATGGTTCAAAAACTATCTTAGAACGATTCAAGGGACTCCCGTCGGGTCTCTATCATACTCATATTCAATCAACAGAAGCTAACATAATTGTGCACCAGAAGTGTCATTCATCGCCAAAATTTAAACTTTGGCATAATAGACTGGGTCACCCAGGATCAGCTATGATGAAACGAATCATGAGCCAATCCAGTGGACACAACCTGCAGAACCTGAAGATTCTTCAGAAGTATGATTACTCGTGTCTACCTTGTTTTCAAGGAAAACTTATAACAAGACCATCCCTTTTGAAAGTGGGACTAGAGTCTCCTAGCTTCTTAGAGAGAATTCATGGAGACATTTGCGGACCTATTCATCCCGCAAGTGGTCCATTTAGGTACTTTATGGTACTTATAGATGCATCTACTAAATGGTCTTATGTGTGCCTTTTGTCTACCCGCAACTTAGCTTTTTCTAAGCTATTGGCACAAATAATTAAGTTGCGGGCTCATTTCCCCGATAACCATATCAAAAAGTTAAGACTTGATAATGCGGGTGAATTTACTTCACAAGTTTTTCAAGACTATTGCCAAGCAACTGGCATCGAAGTTGAACATCATGTAGCTCATGTTCACACCCAGAATGGGTTAGCAGAATCTCTTATTAAGAGATTACAATGGATTGCTCGTCCATTGTTGATGCAGTCACAGTTGACTGTGGAAGCTTGGGGTCATGCTATATTGCATGCCGCATCACTTATTAGAATACGGCCTTCTGGAGGTCATATTCTATCTCCGATGCAGCTCGCTTATGGTTCACCTCCAAATATCTCACATTTGAGAGTTTTTGGTTGTGCTGTTTACGTCCCCATAGCTCCCCCACAGAGGACCAAAATGGGCCCACAACGTCGATTAGGTATCTATGTTGGGTTTGACTCACCCTCTATAATTAGATACCTAGAACCCCTGACGGGTGACGTATTTAAGGCACGTCTTGATGACTGTGAGTTTGATGAAGGATTATTTCCTAAACTGGGCAAACAGTCTAAGAAGCCAGAAGCTTCTAAGACAATTTCTTGGGACACAAAAACTTTGTCTCATTTTGATCCGCGTACAAGTCAATGTGAAGATGAGATCCTGAAGATATTACATCTTCAGAACACTGTACATCTACTTCCGGATACATTTACTGACAACCAGAAGATTGTCAAATCACACGTCCCTGCTGCCAACACGCCAGCTAGGATTGACATCCCTAAAGATGGATGCAATCCGCCGGCAGCAGAAATGGCAGTACCTCAATTAAAAAGAGGACGCCCACCAGGTTCGAGAGATAAAGTCCCTCGTAAAAGAAAAAACCCTGGAGAAATTAAGAAGATCCCAACACAGGATGTTGAGCTCAGATCAGCTACCTCTCCCCTCCTAGTTTCCCCTGAAGAGGAACAAACAGAAGAAATATCATTAAATTATGTACGTACTGGAGAGGTACTGAACAGAAAAAGCACAGTCGTCGACGACGATTTTTCGTTCAATATTGCCGTTCACGTCACTGAAAATGACGATGACATCGATCCACGGTCTCTAGCGGAATGTAAACGCAGAGGCGATTGGCCAAAGTGGAACGAGGCAATAGGAGTAGAGCTGGACTCACTCTTGAAACGTGAAGTCTTTGGACCAGTAGTCCAAACACCTGAAGGTGTAAAACCTGTGGGATATAAATGGATCTTCACAAGAAAAAGAAATGAACACAACATAGTTGTGCGCTACAAAGCACGCCTTGTAGCGCAAGGTTTCTCCCAGAAACCGGGAATAGATTATGAAGAAACATATTCTCCGGTCATGGATGGGAATACCTTCAAATTCCTGATCAGCCTCTCTTCTCTGAAAAGCCTAGAAATGCAGCTCATGGACGTTGTGACTGCATATCTTTATGGCAATATAGATAAAGATATCTATATGAAACTCCCTGAAGGATATAAAATTTCACCAGAGAAAACAGATAGACCTCGGGACACCTATTCTGTAAGGTTACAAAGATCATTGTACGGTCTTAAACAATCAGGAAAAATGTGGTATAATAGACTAAGTGAGTTTCTTGCTACGCAAGGATTTACTAATGATAAAGTCTGCCCGTGTATCTTTATAAAAAGATCGGGAACAGGATTTGTTATAGTCGCCGTTTATGTCGACGACTTAAATCTCATTGGATCTCCTGCAGAGATCATTGAGATATCTGAAAGCCTTAAGACAACTTTTGAAATGAAAGACCTAGGCAAAACAAAGTATTGTCTTGGCTTACAGATCGAACACCTAAAGGGTGGTATCCTGTTACACCAATCTACATATACACGAAGATTACTTAAACAATTCCACATGGATAAATGCCATCCCCTTAGTACACCAATGGTCGTTCGATCATTGGACGTAAAAAAGGACCCTTTCCGTCCATTGGAAGAGGGGAAGGAATTATTAGGTCCTGAAGTACCTTACCTAAGTGCCATTGGAGCACTACTCTATCAGGCTAACTGTACGCGTCCTGATATAGCGTTTTCAGTTAACTTATTAGCCAGATACAGTGCAGCGCCCACAAAGCGCCACTGGAATGGAGTGAAGCATCTTCTGCGCTACCTCCAAGGATCTATAGACCTAGGACTATATTACCCGAATAGTGGGTCTTCCACTTTACTTGGTTATTCAGATGCAGGTTATAGATCAGATCCCCACACAGAGAAATCACAAACTGGATTTGTGTTTACTTTCGGTGGTACGGCTATCTCCTGGAGGTCCGTCAAATAGACCAGTGTGGCTATCTCATCCAACCATTCTGAACTCCTGGCAATCCATGAAACAAGCAAGGAGTGTGTTTGGCTTCACTCCGTCATTCAGCACATTTTGGCATCTACTGGCCTGAAGACTGGTGAACTTGAGCCTACTACCATTTTTGAAGATAATGCAGCATGCGTAGCTCAACTTCAGAAAGGATACATGAAGAGTGACAAGACGAAGCACATATCCCCCAAATTCTTCTGGACGCACGACCTTCAAGAGAAGGGACAAGTCAAAGTACAACAAATTCAATCTTGTAATAACTTAGCAGATTTGTTTACCAAAACACTGCCACGATGTACTTTTGTAAAGCTTGTAAGAGGAATAGGGATGAGGCAACTAAAAGACCTGCAAGCCTGAAGCTTGTATAGATCAGGGGGAGTAAAACTATAGGATTGTACTCTTTTTCTTTAGGACTGATGGTTTTTCCCACTGGGTTTTCCACAGCCAAGGTTTTAACGAGGCAAACCAAGTTTACTCTGGATCCAGCAGTGTCCACCCCATTAGCTTATTGAATCCTGAAGTATTTCATAAGTGGATCCAAGGAAATGGATGAATAAGGGGGAGTGTTGTGAAACCCATTTTATTCACCATTATGTCATGAGTTACACATGACCCTTGGAGTCATGTAACTCATGACCCTTGGGTTATGTAACTCATGACCCTTGGGTTGCCCATTAGCCCTATATATATGGCCCTTGCCATATGATGAAGTGAAGGGAATAAAAATACTATTCTACAATATCTTGTCTTCCTTCGAACTGCTAAAATTTTTCCCATTGAATATTCTACTACTATTAGCATCTTCTTCAATCTTTTCTTCTGTTACCAACATTAAAATCTGCTAGTATTAATATTTTTTCTCGTTCAATATTCTATTAATATTTGCATTGAATATTTTATTAATATTTGTCTTCCTTAAGAAAAAAAGAAAATTTTGTTACTGTCAGCGAAAACAATTGCTTTGAAAGTTTGTGTAGCCATTTAGTGTAGACATTTAGTACCCATTTATTGTTTACAATTGTTACTGTTTACTGTCAAATATTAGCTTACAAATATTTCTTTGATTGATATACAAAGGTTTGTTACAAGTTGTCCAATTTTGATACAAGTTGATATATTTGCCTACAGTATAATTTTCTGTTTGTTCAGAATTAAAATTTACTAGCAATTTTATTAGCAATTGTTCAGAATTAAATTCTTTTAACAATTGATAGTACATCTTGATATTACTAGTTTTTTCTTTACTCAATATTTTAATTTAGGCTAAATTAAACAATTAATTGATTTAGTAAAAAATTCCTTTAATTTTAAAAGTTCTAAAGTTAAGATTTGTTTGGGAACAAGCCGAAAGGGCCCTTCTGTCAACAAGGCGAAATATCGTCTAAGCGACCGGTACTTAAGAGTTCCTAGTGAACCTCCGCTTGCTGGGATCCGGCCCCTACAGCTAACCCAACCTCATCAAAACTTGAAAAACTAAAAAATTTAAAGGTTTATTACTAAAATTATTTTAATTGTTAATTTTAGCTTAAAACCATCTTATTGAGTAAATATAATTTTTTCAGACCTTAGAAACATGACTTCCAAGGAAGAGACATTTTCTGCAAAGCCTGCAAAATTCAATGGCACCTACTTCAAGAGGTGGCAAAGCCAAATGAAATTTTGGCTTACCATATTAGGCCTGATTTCTGCCATTGATGGGTCCACACCTATTTCAAATAATTCTGATGAGACTGAGTCTGACGTAGGGGTTTCCAAGTCCTCCTCTTTTACCAAGCCTAAGACCCCTAAGAAAATTGACTACCACTGCTTCCACAGAATCTTAAGCGCTATGTCGGAGTCACTCTACGACATATTTTTTTAGTATAAAAGCGCTAAAGAACTCTGGGATGCTTTAGAAGATGAGTATGGTTGTGATGATGCTGGAATTGATAGATTCAATTCTACCACATTCAACCAATATGTCATGGTAGATAACAAACCTATCAATGACCAAATCCATGAGTTCCAAGAACACCTTAGGCAGCTTCAAGCCAAAGGAACCGTCTTTTCTACTGAGCATAAAATAGGATACTTGATAGATAAACTTTCCCCTTCCTGGTCTAAAGTGGCAAAAGACCTTCTACATTTACAAGGATCTATTACATATTCTCAAGCTCTACAAAGAATTAGAACGGAAGAGAAATATAGGTCCAAGACCAAAGCTAGGTCAAATGCCACGGCTAAGGTAAACCTTGTAGAAAGCCATGAAAAACCTAAGTCTAACAACCATCTCAAATCCAAGAAAACCTCCTTCAAAAAGAAGCAGAGTTTTCAACCTCCTCCCAAA
The DNA here is from genome assembly GCA_029216955.1 of Iris pallida. Taxonomy (NCBI): domain Eukaryota; kingdom Viridiplantae; phylum Streptophyta; class Magnoliopsida; order Asparagales; family Iridaceae; genus Iris; species Iris pallida. The sequence goes on along the minus strand of JANAVB010009000.1, from coordinate 1,595,617 downwards.
AATCATCATCACCAAAACCATCACCACCAAAACCCTCAACCCCAAAAACCTAGAACCTTTGGTCAGACTCAGGATCAAAGAAGATTTTGTTTTGTGTGTGGTAGAACAAACCATACAGCCATCAACTGCTTCCAAAGGAAAAAAGAACCTATCCAGAACTCCTTTAAGGGTAAAGGCAAGCCAAAGGCTAACATGATTCTGAATGGATCTTCCAGCTCCTTCAGGTCTGTAAGCTATCAACCTGTAGTAAACCTTTCTTTCCATTCTGATGATTGGTGGTTGGATTTTGGAGCTAATGTTCACGTTTCATTTGATCACTCCTGTTTTTCAACCTATCAGGAATCAGGTGGAGGAGGCGTGACCCTAGGAGATGGCTCAACGGCACAAGTTATGGGAAGAGGAAGAATAGATCTGAAGATGACATCAGGAAAAATTCTACCTCTCCATGATGTGCTTCATGTGCCGTCTGTCAGGAGAAATCTTGTTAGTGGATCTCTCCTTGTAGCCTCAGGATACAAAATTGTTATGGAGGCTAATAAAATAGTTTTCTCTAAGAATGATCTCTTTATTGGAAAAGGATTTGTGAAAGATGGACTTTTTGTTTTAAGTACTATGAATAAAAGTTCTAATCCTTCTTTTGTTGCAAATGTTGAATCATCAAATGTTTGGCATGGTAGACTAGGTCATGTGAACTTAGGGTCTATCAAAAGAATGATGAACTTAGATCTTATTCCTAAGACTCCTATAGATGATGAACATAAATGTGAGATTTGTGTTCAAGCCAAACACACTAGATTGCCTTTTAAATCTGTCTATAGGGATTCTGAACTCCTAGAACTTATCTATAGTGATGTTTGTGATTCCAATAGGGTTTTGACCCGAGGTGATAGAAAATACTTTGTTACTTTTATAGATGATCATTCAAAGTATTGTTACACCTACCTCCTTAAGACCAAAGATGAAGTTCTAGACAGATTCAAGGTCTATAAATCTGAAGCTGAGAACCAGTTGGATAGGAAGATTAAGATCCTTAGATCAGATCGTGGTGGAGAGTATACATCAAATGAAATGACTAACTTCTGTGAAGAGCACGGAATTATTCATGAGGTAACTGCTCCTTATTTACCATAATCTAATGGAGTTGCTGAAAGGAAGAATCGCACTCTTTTAGATATGGTCAATGCCATGCTTCTCAGCTCAGGTGCCCCTGATAATCTTTGGAGAGAAGCCTTATTGTCAGCCTGTTATATTCTTAATAGGATACCAAGTAAGACTAATGATAAGACACCATATGAGTTATGGAAAGGTCGAACCCCTAGGATTAATTATCTTAAAGTTTGGGGATGTCTAGCTAAAGTAGGAATTCCTGAACCCAAAAAGAGGAAGATAGGACCTAAGACTGTAGATGCTGTATTCATAGGATATGCCCTAGATAGCAATGCCAATAGATTTCTTGTAACCCATTCTGAAGTAAATGAAATCTCTAATAACACAATCATTGAAGCTAGAGATGCAGTTTACTTTGAGAATATTTTTTCCTTCAAGGATAGAAACCCTTCATCTTCCTCTAACCCTTCTCTTACTCCGTCTACCAGTTCTCATGACCAAATGTCTAATTCTCAATCTGAACAAGTCATAGAACCTAGAAGGAGTAAAAAAGAAAGGATTGAAAAGAACTTAGGAGAAGGATTCTTTACTTTTTTGATAGAGGGTGATCCCTCAACTTATGATGAAGCCATATCCTCTCCTGATGCACCTTTCTGGAAAGAAGCTATTAACAATGAGTACAACTCCATCATGGAGAACAATACTTGGTTTTTAGCAGATCTTCCTTTAGGCAGCAAACCAATAGGTTGTAAGTGGATTTTTAAAAAGAAACTTAGAGCCGATGGTACCATAGAAAAATATAAGGCTAGTCTAGTAGCCAAAGGATTCACCCAGAAGAAAGGATTAGATTATTTTGATACCTACTCTCCTGTAGCTAGAATTTCTTCTATTAGAATCCTTCTAGCTTTAGCATCCATTCATGATATGCTGATCCATCAAATAGATGTAAAGACAGCATTTCTAAATGGAGATTTAGAAGAAGAGATATATATGGAGCAACCGGAAGATTTTATTGCTAAAGGTCAAGAAAAGAAGGTTTGTAGATTAGTAAAATCTCTTTATGGCCTAAAGCAAGCTCCTAAGCAATGGCACAACAAATTTGACAAAGTCATTATAGAATTTGGTTTTGTACCAAATGAATATGACAAATGTTTGTATTCCAAAAATACAAATAAAAGTTGTGTTATCTTATGCTTGTATGTTGATGATATCCTTATTTTAGGATCTTCATTGGAATTGATAAATAATACTAAGAATTATTTATCTAACCAATTTGATATGAAAGACCTAGGTGAGGCAAACCTGATCCTAGGAATGCAAGTGTCCAAATGCAACGAGGGATATACTCAATCCTTAGCACATTCAATTGAGAAAATGCTAAGGAAGTTTGAGTATTTTGACAAAAGACCTGCACTTACTCCATATGATAGCAATGTTGTTCTCAAGAAGAATGAAGGATCTCCTATAGAACAACATAGATATTCACAGATGATTGGGTCCCTTATGTACATAACAAATAGGACCAGACCTGATATTGCATTTGCTATTGGGAGACTAAGTAGATATACTAGTAACCCAAATCAGTCACACTGGACTGCATTAGACAGAGTATTTAGATATCTTAAGGGTACTCTAGATTATAGACTTCATTATTCTATACACCCTGATATCATAGAAGGTTACTCCGATGCAAATTGGGAAACTGATTCACATGATGTGAAATCCACTACTGGATATGTTTTTATCCTAGCAGGAGCTGCAATCTCCTGGGGATCATGTAAACAAACTATCATAGCCAGAAGTACAATGGACTCTGAAATGATAGCTTTGGATACTACATGTACAGAGGCCGAATGGCTTAAAAATCTTGTTATGCATATACCTATTTTTGTTCATCATATTCCTGCAATTTCCATAAACTGTGATAATAAATCTGTTATAGAACTACTAAAGCATGATTCTGTGAATGCTAAGATGAACAGGCACCTGCAGCTGCGTTTCAAGTCAATAAAGAGCCTATTGGGCAAATATGTGGTTCTTGACTATATAAAGTCAGAAAAGAACCTTGCAGACCACTTGACGAAGGATCTGTCTAGGACATTGATCCTAGAATCATCGAGGGGGATGGGGTTAAGCCCATAGTATAGTCACCAGCAGTGGCAACCCAACCGAGTCTGACTGGAGATCCCAAGAAGCCGGTTCAATGGGTAGAAACAAGCTGGACTAGGTGACTATTATGGAACACTGACCTGAGATTAAATTCACTTTAAATTAAAAGCCCAGGAGGCTGTACATGTGTACATTCATATCTCATCCCTATGGTGACAGTGTTCCTTTTTTGTGATATGGATAGGTTGAGTTTAAACTCTTAATAAGTCCAAGCATGATATGCAGGGTTGATTTCTATCACCAACCCTTAAGGACTTACCTATATGAGAGGTCGTGAGGGCCGCGACTATAGGACATGACGATCCTAGACAACTCTCATGAAAGTGTAAAAGTGCGCATGGCCAACCAAACGTGCCACCCGATAGACCCAAGTACCTCTAGCGTACTATGTGTGGTATTTTCTGAGTCTGGTTCAAGAAGACTGATTCAAGGCGTAGTCCATCAAGCTCTTCTTCAGACAAAGACAATATTCACTACGTGAGATTCAAGGCTGTTGTCCATCTCATTTATGCATAGTATACAACTGCCCAGAAATTCTCTTACTCTTCTTTTATCTTTCAGTTCTCTATTACCTTTGAACTTGAGCTTTTGGGGGGGATTGTTAGCTATTGCTCAGTTGGCTGAGAGCAAAAGCTCAACCTCAAGCCTTATTTTAGTCCCACATCGGCTGGACAAGTAGAAAGAAGTGGGTATATATTACTACTCCCTCTATTGCTTCATTAAAAGTTGTGTGTGGGAGCTCCATGGGCCACACGCGCGCGCCGCCGCCGCCGCCCGGCCCGGCTCGGCTCGGTTCAGCACGCGTAACGGGTGCGGGCACGTGCCCACATCTGCGGGCGCCGAATGCCGATCCGATTCCTTCTTCGGGTTCGGGCTGAGACCCTAAAACCTTTTTGCTCCTCTTTAAAATTTTCTGACCGTTACCATTCTTTAATTTTGTAACGTTTGGTACAATTAATATTGTCCAGGTTCATTGAACCTCATGTTACACATTTGTTTTATTGTGTAACGTTTTCTTTTATTATCCTTTAATTTTCTGTCCGTTGGAGAGTACCAAACACCCTATAAATTTAGATACTTCTCATTCTTTCTAGTAAACAGAAACATTTTCTTCTCGAAACTCTCTAAATTTCTCGTCTTCATCGTACTGCTGCTGTTGTTCCTTTTTGCTCTGGGCGGAGCTAAGTCGGGATCATTCTCTCGACGTCGTGTGCGACAACGAGATTCCGGTGGAGCGGAGATTTTACCACTAGGGGCGTTCGGATTCAGTCTGCACATAGACCCGAGCTAACTCTTAGGGCAGTGCTACGTGCACGACTTTTCCGGAGGCCGGTAACACTTTAATTTTCTTTATTTTGCAGATTTAAATCGAAGAATTTTTTTCTAACAATAATGACACAACACGGTACTCGAGAAAGGTGCGGGCAATTATTATAGGTCATCATCATTCATCGAAATTGAAAGAGAAACTGTGTGGGAACATGTACACCATGGATATAGCATTATAAATCTGGTTGACCTGCCTACTGTCATCTCAGAATTTGTATCATGTTCAAGGCAAATTGAGAATACAAACACTTGAAACATTTATAACCATTGGTAGCATTTTAGGATAGCTGAGTCGTTGTAGTATAGTGGTGAGTGTTCCCGCCTGTCACGCGGGTGACCCGGGTTCGATCACCGGCAACGGGAACTATTTAATATTTTGCCTTTAGGTGCAGGATTTTTGATTAGTTGTTTATGTGGTATTTTGTCTTTGGGTGCAAATTGTAGAAAACATAAAAACTCCAATGACAATTCTTAATTCTGATTTAAATTATAAATTTTAAGTCTTACGTTATAATTTGAATAAATTTAAAGTTACATAAAATTCTTACTTAATTATTGATAAGTTCGACACTTTAAATTCTATATTTGAAACTTTGAATATGATTAAAATTGTGCAAAAAATATTTTGTAAAAATTTTAAATTTAAAAAGCTTCATATAAAATATATTTATTTGGTATAATATATATTATCTATTGTCAAGAATTTCTTAAAAAAAATTTGTGAACCACTTATCTATATTATTATATTCCTATGTATCCTATAAAATGTTTTTTAGAATCACTTTATAGTTTATTATATAAAACAAAAATTTATATTCTTAATCCTTATCATATGAGGTGACAAAATTTACATGAGATGATACAACTTGAATGATGACATAATGATGATGTTGCGCGTGAAGAAAAAAGCCACAAAATATGTTCTAAATTTACAAAAAATCTCCAAAATTATTGTTGGAGTTTCGTGACTCACTATCTTATATAACCATAGAGATTACCATTGCATACCACAATTACCAAATATATCTATTTAATGTCATACTTAGGAGAGATACATTTGATAAGTGTAATGCTATATAGCAAGAAATCCCATGTTCCGAGAAATCAAATTCCTTGGAAACAAATTCATGGAAATTTATGTCATGCATTTAAGGTGTATATATATATATATATATATAAAATAAAAATTATATATATATTGAATAAAGGTAATTATATACAAAATTGGGTAAAGGAAAAACTGTACAATCACACGATCTCTTCTTACTAACAACCAAAAGAAAGCTCATTACATATCACTCTAAGCTCTCTCCAACTAACAAGTAGAGGTAAGGCAAGTGATATCTGCTTCAATTCTCTCAGAATGGTAGCAATCGAGTGGGAATCTTGTTCGAATATTCTTCTATTACGTTCTCTCCACAAGTGCCATACAGTGGTATGAAGACGAAGCTTTGCCATTCGAAGCGAGAGGGGACCACGCCTTCGATGTTTATCAAGTTCTTCCAGGTTAGCTATCACACCAACTTTGACTCACCAAGTACCTGTAGTTTGGTCTTCTGGGCTTGCCATATGTACTTGGACATAGGGCATTCGAACACCAAGTGATCTGCAGTCTCGCGCTTTCTGCTGCAGAGTGTGCAAAGGGAAGAAGGGGTGTGAATGCCAATTCTGCTCAGGCGATCCAAAGTCAGGAGACGTGCCTTGACCAATTTATACATGCAATTTGAGTTTTGCTCGATGATCCTTTGTACCATATGTAGGGGTTCCATGCTTCAGGTTGTGAAGGGGATCTGACCTTGTCGTAGACTGCTCCTACTTTGAAAGTGTCGTTCATATTGCCCCATCTCCAATAGTCATCAACTTGGTTAGCTGCAATAGTAACCTGCTGAATTTCATTTTGAAGGAAATGGGGAATGCCAGAGGTGCTAAAGTTCCACATTCCCTGGGAGATGGTCTTACCTAACTTGTCTTGGGATTCATGAGGACTGCACACAGAGTCTCCAAGCCTGTCCTTGATGCTACTATGGTTTAACCATGGATCGTTCCATAAACTCGTGTTCTCACCTGAGTGAATGATTCTGGATATTGCCTGCTTCAACTGATGTCTAGAGTGCAAAATATTCTTGTAGTAGGTGACGGAGAAGTTAGGGTCAATTTGTTGTTCCCAGAAGTTGATGTTTTTAGGATATCTGTTCCGCATCCAATCAGTCCATAGGGATTGACCCTGTAGGAATCTTGTAACGTCCCAGTCCCAAAATACGTAGTACTAGGATACGTATACATGTCAGCTACGTATTGAGAGGACTCCAGTCCAGTTCGAATACGTATAAGCTGTCTATATTGGGTCTAAAATCGGCTAAATCTCAATCCACTAAATGACAATAACAATAACGAATCAAATGCAATAAACTGATCAGACCATAATACATTGATTCTAGGATTGATAAATATATTAGAGTGGAACCCCAATAACACATTTATCATGAACAAGCTAGAAGAAAACGTAAGCTTGTAAAAGACTACGCTAATAACAGCGAGAATCAAATATATATAGGACAAAATTAAATAAGGAAGATGACGAAAATAACAACAACTAGATATACCTGAAGTCTTGGTGTAGCAACCGTCATCCATCAATGCACTAAACCTTGATAACTTCATCTAATACCTGGTGTCACTCCCCGTTCCCGGAATGCGTATTTTTATACATGTTGCAACTCATGAGTATTGTTAGTATTTATCATGTATTATTCTGTATTTAAATTCCTTTAAATTTTCATGTTAATTAATTATCTGCTCTTTAAATTCCATGTTATTAATTTTCTGCAATTTTATTACCTGCATTTTATTCCTGCATTTATTTTCTGCTTTTACCTTCTTCTGTTACCTTCGGGTTGGCCTTGGCCGAACCCCCACAGACCCGGCCCATTAACTCCCACCTACCACACTTCCCCTATTTAAAGCCACCCTCTCCATTCTCTCTCCTCATTACTTCATTCTCACCATTACTTCTTCTTCTTCCTCTCATTACTCTCCACCCACCAGCAGTAGCAGTAGCAGTAGGCAAGTGCAAACTTGCTATCCTTCACCATTTTTATGGTTCATTTGGCTTCCTCTCATGATCCTGAGAGAGATTAGTTCTTAGCATTTTCGATTCCTATGACTTGTTTTCTCTAGATCTAAGTTGTAGTATTTCGGCTGTTCATGGGTTCTTAGTCCATCAACTTTGTGTGTATTTCTCTGGCACTGGAGCGAAGGCTCCATAGTACTTGGAGTTCGGGAAATGTTGTACGCACACGTTCTTACGTGCTCGCGTAAAACATCAGCCCAGTCACGCACGCGTCTTTACGTGTTTGCGTGTATTTTCAGTCACGCACACGTCTGTACGTGTCTGCGTGTATTTTTAGTCACGCTCACGTTCTCATGAGCGTGCGTGTATTTTCAGTCACGCACACATCCATGAGCGTGCGTGTATTTTTAGTCACGCACATCCTTGCGTGCGTAGATTTCTTGTCACCTTTTCACGCTCACTTGAGTCTGCGTGAATTTCCCTTCACGCTCACGATGTGCTTGCTTGCGTGACTTTTCACGCTCACGCTTGCCAGCGTGTATCACTTTTCACGCTCACTATTCACGCCCATTTTCCACGCTCATCCCAGTTAGACTTAGCGTGACTTGTTGGTCTTAAGCATAGACTTCTTGCGTGACTTTTGGCCTTAGCATAGACTTGTTGGCGTGACTTCCTGACCTGGGTGTTTTATTTATTCCTCAACCTATTCATTTAATGATGGCATGATAATTCTTCTATTATATCCTTACGCCTTTTTGCGGGAATTTCATGATAAATCATGATATGTTAATATTGTTAATACAGATTGTTATGTGGAATGTGTCATGTGTCTTGATTGATCCATGGATACCCAGTATGACTAGAAAACTCTGAGGAGTTATAGGCTCGACCCCATGTAATACTAATTGACTTTCATGCCTTGTCACCATTGATAATGATTGTGACATTGACTAATAATTGATCATGCGTTCCTAGTTGGAACTAAGAGACTGGCTAGTCGTCTTATTGAATTGAATGAATGAGACACGTTCATGTAATGAACTATTATACTCGATTAGCCGATCCCGAATATTGGCATACAGGCACATGCAGGCTTCAAAGTAATTATATTATTAAATTATCTATTTATCTTACAAAGACAGCATGTGTACTTTATGGTCAAGGTATGATTATTTCGTGGTTAATTTGATTGTTGCATCACGCTATGTAAAACCTACAACCTAGCCGCACGGGTATCGTTGTAGAGTTGCGCATATCGTACCCCGTACGAAAGTACTCATTTGAACGACCATGATCCACGGCATGGAACTTCACTCAACGTAGAGACTATTAAGTTAAATAAAAAATGATGGCATGGAGAGAATGGATTCCCGAGTTCTTACATGGCAGCCCCCTTGGGACTATTAAGTGCCCGACGGGCCGGCTGGTTCCCACAGATACTGTAAATCTATCACACGGGCAGAACAGTATCTGCTTATATTATTGTACATGCTATAACGGCGAGCGTCCCGATGGGACTCGTCTAACTACATGATTGGCGCAATTGATTGACTGGATAGACTAGCCTTGCTTGCACATAGTAAGAACTGAGGAATCCCTATTTTTGTATAATTTCAGGATAACTTGGGACTCACAATAGCAAGCCGTAGGAATTGATTGGCGTTCAAGATGATTTGTTTGTGTACTGTATCTACTCTGTTGCCTACTGAGATGATCAGGATGTCAGGACATGACGGGCCAACTTCTGTCTTGTTTGGTTGGGAGGTTGGTTCGAAGTATCGTGACGTTATGTGAATCTAGTGGGAGGCAGAGATCTTATTATATTTTCTTACTTACTGGTTTAGTCCTTTATATCGTCCTTCCCTGTGGTATTGCTATTAGAGGTCTAACTCTGGTTTTGCATGGCCAGATTTAGAGCCGGTCCCCGAGGATCCAGCTTACTTCTACCTCCAAGATGGTCAATACTAGAGGGATGATCGCAGGAGGACTCGAGGGGTTTCCTTATTTCACCACTCGTTTTGTCATTACTTTATACTTAGCCGTTTGGCACCGACATGGTGGGATCGTCTTGTACTTACTTTGTATGATTGTAATTAAGTCAGACTGCAGCTGATAACAATTGTGTATACCTTACTATACCATCTGGCTATGTTTTGTAAAGCCAGATTTCCAGAACATTCTGACTGAGCGTTTGGGATGCCTTACTGCTTTATCTTACATGTTCTGTATTACTGTTTCTTATTGAATGATTGAGACAATAGATGCGAAATGACCCTAGTGAGACTTTTATGTAGTATGCACCCCTCGTCTGGTTAGACAGCATTGATTGTATTATACGGTATTCATTTACCCGTAATACGTAGCTGGCTGAGTCTTTCCCCCGCTCTCCAGTATTCTGGTTCTGGGGCGTGACACCTGGAGAGATCCCATGTCCTCAGGGGACTAGCAAGACACATAATACAAATGCCTACTGTACAGTAAATAATATGCAAGGAAAATAGGAAATGGTACAAGGAAACATATGAGACTAAGGAATAAGTGTAAGTGTCATGCCGTCAAGGATAGTGCTATCAAGCGTGACTATAAGTAAGTCGGGGTATCCGCAGCCCGATGAGAGCTCACAGTCCTATAGTCAGTAGCGATGGGGAATCCTAACTATAGTAAGGCTCATTGCACTCGATGGGAGCTCACGAATGAGGTGGTCAGGTATAGTCAACGTAATAACAGGTCAGGGTCAAATCAAACAATCACGATCATGTCAAGTCAATCAAGTACAGGTAGTCAAATCAACTCAAGGTCAAGTCCAAGTCAAACAGGTCAGAAGATCATGGCATAGGCAAAACAATACAATCACTAGACATGAACAGGATAAGAAAAATAGAGCAAACAAAAAAGAGTAATAATTTACGTGTACGTAAAACTAGAAAGTAACCATGACATGAAGCAAGAGGAATATTATAACCCCCCTAAATTTTACAACAAATTTTTTTAAATTAATTTGGTATTGATTTTATACTTGTATGTCGCGTGCAAATTGTATTTTCATATTTGCTCGTCGAGTGCGAATATGTGCGAGGTACTATTTTTATAAAATGTTTTATTATGAATTTTATTATATAGGGAAGTATAGGTTTAAAAATCTCATGTGGTAATATTTTATTATTTATTTTTACATGCTTAAAGTGGTAAAAAGCGTAGCGTCGAGATTTGTAAACTGTATTAATTTAATTAATATATAGGGCTATTTTTATTATACAAATATAATCGACGATTTCGAAATTATGCTTTTACATAAAATTTATTTTGCATACGAGGTGAATGTATTTAATGCATGTATATAATGGTATTTTCAAATTTTATAATACTAATATTTTATCATTTGGAAAAAGATATTTTAAATTTGTATTTAATTAAGTAGATAATTGGAAAAAGATTTATTTTAATTGGATTTTAAATTAAAGATAGAATTCATCTATAGGGATTTGGATTGATTGAGTTACTTAAATCAAATTGATAAATATGACATATCTAATGGGAAATTTAAATCGTCCCAAAGCCATGTCCAACTAGGAGCACCACCTCCTATATAAGGAGATACTCCTTTCTCTCTTTTTCCATAGGTTCACAACTCCAAATCTCCACACATCGTGCATCGTGTCCGTGTCGTCCTTTCTTTCCATTATATTTTCATTTGAACAAATACAGTTTCTCTCCGGGTCATATTTTTGACACACCCAAAATCCAAATCCGCTACCCATGTAACCACCAATAGCCATTGTCGTCATCACATCCACCGTTATAACTCCGCACCACCATCACCTACAGTCGTTCGACACAACCACGTCACCACCAGGTCGGCAGCACACCCAACTCCAATCAATTGCCACCACCACCATGCCGTCACCGCTCCTTCCTGACCTCCTCTTCCAGCATCTGACTACTCGCCCTCTTGACCAAAACTCCACACAGCCACCATCACATCGCCACGCCCCCAGCAATAACCACCCACAAAAGAACCCTCGCAGACCGATGACGGCAAACCACACCGGTTAGCAACCCTCACAGACGCCTACGCCACCTCTCCTCCAGCGTCTCAGACCAACGTCACCGCGACTCGTGGTCCCCAATACCACCACTCCGGGCAATACTTTTGGCCAACCCCGTCGTTCCTCCTGTCCACCCGACAACCAAAACTACCACAACCAAATAAAAAAAAGGAAACCCCCAAAACCCTTACCTCGATGCGACCGACGAGCTGCCTCCATTGAAGCCCCATGCGGCCACTACCCGCTGCTTTCCCTCCAGAACCGGTCGTGCCACCGCAAGATCCGCTCCGCTGTCCCTGTCTCTTCCTCCGCCCTAACCGGATCTCGCACCCTCCTGTTGAGCTCTTCGGCGCACCGAACACCTCGACAGCCCATGGCCTCCGCCGCCTCTCTCGGCACAGCGTCCTGGCCACACTTGGAAGCCCCGTGCCGGAGAACTCCCAGGGTTAGCGCCGTCGCTGTCCCCGTGAGCACGCCTCCACCCGACGCCACATAGAGCCATGACTCCTTCCCGAGTCCGTGCAACCCTTGCCCGCCGGCGACCCCATGGCCGCCGTCGGTGAGATATCCTCTCTCCTTTCTTTTACTTTCTTCCCTTTATGTTTTCTTATGTGGACTCTTTCGAGAGAAGAGTTAAAAAAAACCAGCTGCATTGATTTTATTATTTATTATTTGTTTTGTTTTGTTTATTTATTATTATTATTCTATTAATATTAAGAGTACTGTAGTATAACAGTAGGGTCTTATTAATGGTAATAATATTATTATTATTACTGTGGTTATTGTTATTATTATTGTTAATATTATTATTTTGGATTTATAGAATATTAATTTTAGCTATTTTCAAGGATAATTTCAAAGGAAAAAAAATTTTGTCAAGGTAGAGTTTTCGTCCTAAATAATTTTAGTAGTTTATTTTGACCTAAAATTATTTTCCTTGACATCCAAGTATTTATCAAAATTATCGTTACTAATCTAGTTTTCCAAATTATAAATATTTATATATATATATATATATTATATATAATATTAAATATGCATCTAATTATTTTTCTACCTAGAAATTCTATTTTGACCACCTAGAGTTTTTTTCCCCTAAAAAATGATTTGTTATTTTAAGTATTTATCTAGACTAGTAAAAAAAATATTTTTCCAAATTATATATATATTTTTTTCAAGTATTTAAGTAGAATTATTCTCAAGTATATTATGAAATATTTTCTAAAAATAAACTATATGTAATTATTTCCATAAATTTTTTCCTCGAGTATGATTATTGATCGTGTCTAACCATACAGTCCTATTTTCTCGCGATTTAGGACCTCTACATATCGATCATGGCTATTAGACAAAACAAGACTTGTCGGATCATCGTACCATACCAGGCGACTCACCATGCAAGATACCTTGCTATTTATACTGTTTATATTCAGTCTGTATTTCTTTAGTTATTGCATATCATTGTTAATTTATTTCCAGTTCTTCTAGCTGTATCATTATTACAGTTTCTGATTTCCTACATGTTCAGTGATATTAGTTTTGTTTTATTTATTCCCCTTTGTTTGCATATGGACCTAGAGTTAAGGGACCACCATCTGTAGTGTATATCATAAACCTTGACACAGTTGTACCACGAGA